>CM072526.1:18676114-18736114 GCA_036898135.1 Oncomelania hupensis | reverse complement strand
GAGAAAGATAAGAAAGAAATGATCAACGTTCTATACAGAAAATGCTTTCAACTACCTAACTAACGAACGGAAGAAAGGGAAGCATAAACCCACGAGCCATATCAGCAAATACGTGTTCCAATACCGAACTGAGTAATTAAAGGAGTACACAAATAACCAACTAACTAAATAGGTAAGGAAATACATCAGAACGAACTATAAAACTAAGTTGGAAAATAGATGAGAACGATTTAACAAACTAAGTAATAAAATAAGTCCAAGAACGATCTAACCACGGCTAAAACTTCTTTCACTGAAAGTAACCTTTCAGCCACCAGCTGTAAGCTATTTTTAGCCATGCCAACAGGCCAAACCTATGCACAGCCAAAGTCTCGGATCAGTTCAGCCAATGATAAGTAACAGCACAAGGGTTATTTTTAGCCATAGCCTGAAAGTACTGCTTATGAACTAGGTTAGAACATAAATAAGAACGATCTTACAAACTAAGTAAGAAAATAAGCACAAGAACGATCTAACAGACTAGGTTAGAACATAAATAAGATCGATCTAACAAATTAAGTAAGAAAATAAGCACAAGAACGATCTAACAAACTATATAGGTTAGAAAATAGGAACGATCTAACAAAGTTAAAAAATAAGTAAGAGCTATCTAACCAAGTAAGAAAATAAGTAAGAACGATCTTACAAATTTAGTAAATAACTAAGTAAGAACGATCTAACAAAATAAAAAAGGAAGAACGATCTAACAAACTATGTAAGAAAAGTGGTACCAACGTTCTAACCAACTAATTAAAAAATTAAGAGTTGTAGGAGGAGGAGGAGAAGGAGAATCAAAAGGAGAAATAGGAGGGAAAAAAGAAGAGAAGGAAGAGGAGAAGAAGGAGGAGGAGAAGGAGCAAAGAAGAAGAGGAGGAGGAGGAGAGTAAGAAGGAGGAAGAGAAGGAGGAGGAGGAGGAGAAATAGAAACGGCAGCGGAGGAGAATAAGGTGGAGGAAGAGAAGGAAAAGAAGAATAAGAAGAAGGAGGAGAAGAGGAAGAAGGATGAGGACGAGGAGAAGGAAGCAGAGAAGTAGAAACGGCAGCGGAGGAGAATGTGAAGGAGGAGAAGGACAAGAAGGAAGAAGAGGAGGAGGAGGAGGAGAAGAAAGAAAAAGAAAGAGAAGAGAGCTGTAAGAGAGGAAAGATAAACAAGAGGAAAACAGGACGACGAAAAGAGACAGGGGGAAAAAGTGGAGAAGAAGAAGGAGGAACAAAAGCAACAGAAGGAAACGGAAGAGAAGAACTAAATACAAGTAGGAGAGGGGGAAGGAGGTGGGATGAGAGAGGGGGAGAGTAAAAAGGCTAAAAAGGAAATTTAAAAAAAAAGAAACAGGGGAGGATGACTGGAAACTATAAGGGCAAAGCCCATATGACTCACATGCTCCTTGTGGAACTCGCAATATTTAACATGAAAATGAGTGGCCAGAAGAAACAAAATGAAACGGTGGCATTAGAATGCAAAGTAATGCAAGCTTTGATCTTTCTAGATCTATGGTCTTTATCTTGAGACGACCTTGACCTCCAGCTCCAAATACACACATGTACTATCAAAGAAACAACAGCAAAATGTGTGTTATGTCAAAAAACGGTGTCCTTGGAATGACCTTGACCTTCAGTGACCTTGATCTTGGGAGGACCATGACCCTCACCTGACCTCTGATGCATGTCTGATCAAATAACCCAATGTTGTTGCATACTATGGGTTAAATAAACAGCCATTCCAATGTGACCTATTTTTGTAAATTTTTTGCAAGGCCTAAAATTACCTTGACCTTCAAGATCAATGCAAAAAAGCAAAATTTGTGAAAGATCAAACTATCCCCTCTAAATACGATAAGGTTGGACTATATATATCTCATAGTTTAGGGTCAAGGTCACTTCAAATATATATACTAACCGACAATTAAATAACCTTAACCATGGAATGAGGTTGACCCCATTCGTAAAATATGTGTATTACATTGATATATATCATGCATCAAAAAATCATACGTTCAATATTAATAACCTAGAAACATAGTGACATTTTCGGAACAATTGTCATTTTTGACTAACATTTGTTGACCGTGTGACCTTGACCTATTCTATCGGAGGTCGTAGGGGCACCACAGATGATCGTTTAACCAGCATACTCCATCTTTCCCTGTCCTCAGCAACCCTGATTGTTTCGCTCAGTGTCAAACCAGTCCATTCTCGAATGTTGTCCTCCCACCTCTTTTTAGGTCTCCCTCTTCTTCTACCTCCTTGCACTGTGCCTTGCAGGATGGTCTTTGCAAGACCCGATGATCTGGTGACGTGGCCATACCATCGGAGTTTCCGTTTTTTCACCACTGTGAGCACGTCATCGTGTTGTCCAATGGCTTGTGTGATGGTCTGTCGGACTTCGTCGTTGGGGATGTGCGGGGTATAGGAAATGCCCAGAAGTCTTCTGTAGCACCTCATCTCCATGCTTTGTTGGAGATCTGCTGTGAGGGTCCATGTTTCGCAAGCATATAGGAAGATGGAGATGACAAGGGAGCGCAGCAGCCTTACCTTGGAATGTAGACTGATGGTCCTGTCTTTCCAAATTGGCTTCAACCTCGCCAGGGCAGCAGTTGTTTGTGCGATCCTGGAGAGGACTTCCTGTCGGGACCCATTGTCTGATACAATGGCTCCTAAATATTTGAAGCTATGCACTGTGTTGAGGGATTTGCCTTAGACTTTGATGTCCGTGTTGATGCCATTGGTGTTGTTGGTCTTCATTTTGGTCTTCTCTACACTTATTTCCATTCCATAGGCTCTGGAGGTGGTGTCAAGCCTCTGTACCAGCTGTTCAAGTTCTTGTTCCTCTCCAGCCAATCCATAAATGTCATCCGCAAAACGGAGGTTGAAGATTGCCCTTCCCCCTATGCTGACTGTGCCTTCGTCATCTGCAAGGGCATCTGACATTATGCGCTCTAGGAAGATGTTGAAGAGTGTTGGAGAGAGTAGGCATCCCTGACGCACACCGTTTGTTGTTCTGAAACAGTTTCCGATGGCGCTGTTGTGGATGACTGCACTGGTAGCCTTGACATTCAATTGAATTCATTCGTTCACTGATCATTTATGAGGTCTCATCTTAGCAAGATTGGTTGTGATAGTTAAAATAGGTTCTGAATACTTAGCCACTTTAAAATTTTGCACAGAAAGACGGCGGACAGTGGACGGCGGACATACAGACGGACGGACATTTTTTTTATGTCATTGTTGCACTATTTAAGCTTATTTGCAAATTACTTAGTCATTTTTTTTACGGGAATGGGTGGGTGGGTGAATATATATAGGCACATTGCTATGCATGCGAGTCAAAGTCGGAAAAAAAGAAGAAGAAAAAAAAACGGAAAAGAAGGAGAAGAAGGACTTTGGGCATGGGAAAATGCATACACAAGGTGAAAATGTTTCAGAAGCTAAAACAAGGATTAATACGACAACAACATTTCTGTGAAAGTATCCATCCAAGGAAACATTTGTCGATTGTACACTTTGGGAATTTACTGATAACAAGATGTACATTAAAAACAATTCAAAACTGACTATAATAAAATGGTTCTTGTTCCAAACGCAATGAAAATTTAAGTTAATTAATTAGTTTATTTATTTATTTATTTATATCTGTTTGTTTGTTTATTCAATATTGTAATGCTTGTATGCACATTATAATTGAATGCGTTCTATCCTGTTTATAAAATTCTGTTGCTAGACAAAAGGAAATTATTATTTTATTTTATTTTAATTTCTTTTTTATTTCCTTTTTTTGGGGGGTGGGGGTAAGGGGAAAGGAGAAATGTAAATAAAGATTTCTTAACTTGATTGTATTGTACTGTATTGTACATGATACGATTATTACAACAAAATTATCATTGTTGCTTTTGCAAAAATAATCGTAGACGATATAATGTATAGCTTAAATGTAAATAAAACATATCATTTTTTGCAGTCTTAATAATACTTAACAATTATTATTCTACTTTTTTCGTATCATTTGACCACTTGCTAATATAACCTTAATGAATGAAACAGTTTTGAATGAAGAAGAAATCTGACAGGAGAACAGCTTGTGTCTATACATGTCTCTAAAACCTTTAATAAAGTCAGAAATAGGGTTTAGTCTCATAACTGGGGTATTGGTGTATCGTTAAACAGGGGGTACATCACTCCATGTCAGAACATTCAAACTTTAGCGATTTGTTTGAGCAACAATAGCCCACTTTATCGTTGTTTAATGTAATGACGATGCCGACGAAAGTAAATAAAACATTGGAAATGGGGCGATTTGATTCGAACTAAACATAATGTACTTAAACTGAATAGTGTTTTAATGAACTGGGCTTAAATGGGGTGATCAAACTTGAATTCAAGCGAGTTGAACGGCCTAAGCAAATTGTTTAGTCATTTCGTGGGTTTTGTGTTGTGATTGGAAGCACATGTCCGTATTGTTGTTGCTGTTGTTGTTGTTGTTGTTGTTGGTAGTGGTGGTGGTGGTGGTCTCATAACACAATCAGCCGCCCAGAATATTAATCCCTGGCACCTAAAGAGGGAAAAGAATCAGTAAGTCAGTGAATTATCCAGACGTGGTTTTTATCATCTACGTCGTGGTTTTAGACGACGTCACCAATATTATCATCATCAGTATCACTATCGTCATCACCATCATCATTATCCGCATCATTGTACGATGTGTAGGTTTAAGGTAAATAAAATCTACAGACTTCAACAAGGCAGGCTGATGTTTAGAATGGCGTTTAGTGAACTGAATGCGCATGTCTGAACGTTAGTTGTTATGGAGTTGTCGTCATTGCTATAGTGAGTGAATGCATAGGCGTGTGATGTTGTGTGTTATCCTACTTCTCCCTTCCGAGTTTCCCCTTTTGCGTGTTGTGCTGTGAATAAAACAACTAACAACTAACCAAACGTCTGGCTAGGCATAGCCAGTCAAACATATAACAAACGTCCAATGTCAGCCATCAATTCCATAGTCGTAGTCAATTAGTCTCACAGTAATCATGGACTGTGGTAAATTAGTCGTTCAGCAAACCAGTCAGGACACTGTTCACAGACGCTATACAGGGCTACAATGTCGACTGTCTCCGTTATTGTAATTTAGTAATTGTTGGCACAGACAAGGTACAGGTCAATGGTCACTGCCTTCTGCCTGTCGGCAGCCTAGCGCCGTATGGAGCGGGTACATAAGACGGACCGGGCTGTGGACTCGGGCCAGTAGGAGCCGACGGACCATCTCGGGAGGTGGATGCTCGAGCAGGTGGATGCTCGATAAGAGCACGAGAGCTGCGCGATTGCGTCGGATGCCGCCGTGGCGGGTATGGACCAAGTAGGATGGTGGATGAACCGGTCCAGTCACGGTCCCCGGTCGGTCAAGGTCTCGAATCCAAACCAGAACGCCGTTTTCTAGAACAGGCAATGACCGAGCTTTGTATCTGCGGTCATAGTTCATCTTCTGAGCACTCTTGTTCATCTCTTCCTTCTGCTGTACTTCACGGAGAATGGGGGTTTGAGGCATGAGTCTTTGCAGCAGGACCGGGAGACATGTACGAAGCTGTCCTCCCATGGGGAGTGGCTCCGGTACAATCCGCTTTGCAGAAAGGATGTACGATAGACTAGGACGGCAAGGATCGGATCTTCACTTTTCTTGAGGATATTCTTTACAGCGCGTTCGCCTTCTCAATTTCCCTGAGGGTGAGCACGTCACGTGGTTGGACTTGTAGGACGTGGAGAAAACTTTGAAGAGGCGACCGCTGAACTGGATGCCATTATCAGACACGATCATATCGTTAATGCCGTAGCAGGCAAACATTTTCTAAAAAATTGTCAATGACATGTGCGCAAAATAGATTTTCCAAAACGCCTGAGTTCGTACCATTTTGAGTAGTAGTCGACAGCTACAAGGTAGGTTTTTGCCTCTGATGTGAGTTCCATGATGTTGACTCCAATGCGTGACCATGGTCGTTCTGGAAAAGGGGATGAAACAAGAGATGCTTTCTGTTCTATTTTGCCTTTTGCGCACACTGTACACGTGAACACTTCATGCTTGCCGTGATGTTGTGCCACCAGACGTAATTATGTGCACTGGCGACACATTTAGTGACTCCCAAGTGATCAATAGGCAGTTGGTTGAGGCTGTCCTCACGCATGGACTGAAGGATGACGAGACGATCGTCATAAAGCAAGAGATAGCATCCATTGTTGTTGTTGTTGTTGTTAATGTTATTATTGCTATTATTATAATGAGGTGCTGCCGTTGACGAAGTATTGCTTGAGAGCGGCAGAACTAAGCGTGTCAGAGGGCCAGCCTCAAGTGCAAAAATTCTGGATTTGCGTGGTCTCGGCATCTTGGTTCTGCTTGGTTCGGCTTTTACCCGAATTTTGAGTGGTTGCTGAAAGCGTGCTCACTGTCAGCTTCAATGACGATACAATTTCTTTATCGAGATCGTCTGCACTGATGTCGTAAGGAGAGAACGCATCGGCCGTGATCTGATTGTTTCCAGGGACGCGGAGAACACTAGGGGAAAAGCGCATCTCCTCAGACGAAACCTGAGAATTCGAGGGGACATTTTTGATAAGCCTGTTCAGCTAAGGAGAGGAACTAACGGCTTGTGGTCTGTGTCCACCTGAAATCCAAGTCAGAGGAAGTATTCGGACAGTCTCTCACATGCCCACACAACAGCGAGGGCTTCCTTTTCGATGACGGCATAGTTTTCCTCTGTGTGTCTGAGACAGCGTGAGACGTAGCACACAGGGTGACGACTTCCATCATCTTGGTATTGGAACAACACTGCTCCGATGCCAACTGAGGACGTCCACGAGGGCTGTAGGGGGCTAGAACTGGAATGGATGTTAACGAGTTTTTGATCTTTTGGAATACCTTTTTGTTGAGGTTCGCCCCCACATCCAGTTGCTGTCTTTCTTTATAAGTTGTCGTAAGGGCTCAATGAGTTCGGCAAGGCCATGAAGAACCTTTGCCATGATTGACCATGCCCATGAATCGCAGCAACTCTGTCACATGGATCGGAGCTGGGAACTGGGTACTCACAGCCATTTTGTTGGGATCTGCTCTGATGCCCGAGGCATTAATGATGTGTCCCAAGAACTTGACGGAGCTCTTGAAAAACTCGCACTTCTCGTTGGAAAATGTCATTCCTGCTTCCTAAAGGCGAGTCATGGCAGAGTTCTTTTCTGGAGTAGCGCCGTGAATGAGGATGTCGCCATGTGACAGACGACCCTGTCTATACCATACAGCAGCGATGACATGGTTCTTAATTATAATAATAATAATAATAATAATAATAATAATAATAATAATAATAATAATAATAATAACAATAATAACAACAACAATAAACAACAACAACAACAACAACAACAACAATAATAATAATAATAATAATAATAATAATAATAATAATAATAATAATAATAATAATGGAATCATGCGCCTATTATCGCCAAATGCTTAAAAAGCATGCTTGTCAATTGTATGCAAAGTATGACGTCAAATACATATTTTCTTAAAAAGGACAACTTTTAATACCTCAATTAAAAAAAAAAAAAGCATAAGTTATAATGACGATGTCATTTTCAAGATTGTAATTATTCAAACGTTTGCCATTTATTATTGAAATGTAATTTATAAAATATACTGATTATTTAAAACGATCCGTAGAGTTCAAAGTTAAGTTTTAACAAAGGTTTCATCAGAACAGCTTATGCTGTAAGAATTAGGTTAAATAGTTATATTTATCGTTACATGTTTATACTCATAGCTTAATCTGTAAGTATCTCTCAATTAATATAATTTTACTTTTTTCATTTTCAGCGATGATTGAAATAAGCATATATGTTCTCATTGTGCTTTCTTATCCTTAATAAGCAATGACAATAGATTTCTTTTATATATTAATGTCGTTATAATAATTTTTGTTCATGTTAATTCCTTTAATTTAGTTTAAGTTAATCTGTTTCTAAATTTAATAAGTTGTCTAATATCACCAATGTGAATAGACGTTAAATTAATTAAATAAAGACATGATCTCTGGAATGCTTCCGTTGCGCTGCTGATACCCAGGGCTAGGCGACTGAAACAATCTCTGCCAAAAGGAGTGACGAATGTGGTAAACAGTTTCGATTCTTTGTCGAGAGGGAGATGCACATCTGTAGCGATATGATGGAGATCGTGACGAAACGCGTCGATGTTTTCATTCTGTTTCTGTGACCGTTTTTTGAATACGCTCGCTCGTTAGAATAGTGTCCTCGTTCTTTGTGAAAAAGTAGTTCGATATTTTAGTCTGTACCTGTTTTGTAGGAGTACCTGTCCTCGTTGATATTCATGGAGTTCATTAGATCACTGGAACTGTCTCCAATAACATAAAGCAGAGTTGTCACTTGGTCTCTTAGAGTGGATGCCATTAACAGTTTGAAAGCGGCCAATCCTTTGCACCTAGCGACTCCAGTCATCCTTCAATACGTTGAAGGGTGCTGGTAGAGGAAAGGAGAGCGTAGGGTCCATGCTGTCACCATGTACGATGTGTCGGTTTAAGATGGAGTTTATTGAATGCGAATGTGTGAACGTTAGTTGTTATGGAGGAGTGGTGGTGATTGGTACAGTGATGGGAATCATAGGCGTGTGATGTTGTGTATTATCCTACGATCCTCATCCTCGTCCTCGTCAGCATCATGAAAGTCGACGTTGTATTCGTCGTCGTCGTCATCATCATCATCATCATCATCATCGTCATCATCATCATCATCATCATCATCATCATCATCATCATCATCATCGTCTTCATCATCATCGTCGTTGTTGAAGTCGACGTCGTCATCGTCATCATCGTTAACGTCATCATCATCATCATTGTCATCGTCGCCTTTATCATCATCGTCATCATCATTGTCGTCGCCACCATCATCATCAGCGTCGTTATCCTCCTCCTCATCATCATTCTCATCATTATCATCTTCGTTGTTGTAGTCGATGTCATATCATCATAATCATCATCATCATCATCATCATCATCATCATCATCATCATCATCATCATCATCATCATCATTATCGTGGTCGTCGTGGACTTTGTTATCCAAAGAGAATAGAGAAAGTGGGTGGTAGGTTACTCACACTTACCGATGCGGCTGTGGTTGCCGCTGGCGCGATCTGTGGAGACGAAACAAGATGGTCAGGCTAGTCAAAGATGTTCTGCCACAGTGATAACTAAATATCACGTAAATACCAAACTATATAACAATGTATTACTATTATTATTATTATTATTATTATTATTATTATTATTATTATTATTATTATTATTATTATTATTAGTATATTAATAATAATAAATATTATTATTTACAATAATAATAATAATAATAATAATAATAATAATAATAATAATAATAATAAACATTTGTACAGCGCGCTTCCTCAACTGAAATGTTGAAATGCACTGCACCCAGAAAAAAAAGAACGCATCTTAGACAGAGAGAGAGAGAGAGAGAGAGAGAGAGAGAGAGAGAGAGAGAGAGAGAGAGAGAGAGACAGAAACAGAGAGAGAGAGAGAAACACAGAGAGAGAGAGAGACAGAGAGGCAGGGTGGGTGGAGGAGGACAGAGACAGATTGACAGACAGAGAGACATGGAGAGTGTTACGATTGAGGCGCGCACGGCAGTGCTGATCATTTTATTCTCCCAAAGCATGCAATGATAGCGTGTATTTAATTGGATTGTGTGCTGTGGCTAAAAGCTTTGCATAATGTTGATAGTTTTCGTCGGTCGATATTGTTGAGAATTTTCAAGAATTACTTGTTTATTATCGATCGAAGTTTCCAGATCTGTTTCGTAATAGCTAAACGATTCTTGCTGGTACGATTGAGACGCGCACGATAGATCCAATCATTTTGTTTTGCAAAGTATGCAATGATAGCGTGTATTAACCTCTGATTTGCTTTTGCACTGTTGCTAGAAGCAGCTTTGTATACTGTTGATAATTTTCGTCGATCGATATTGTTGAACATTTTCTGGAATTACTTGTTTATTTATTATCGAAGCTTTTAGATAGGACGGGTGAAAGCGGGTCGAATCATGTAGTTTCGTAAACAATATGTGACGAAGAAGTGCATAGTTCCGGTGATGAGTTTTATTTTGATTGGGTGGTATTGCGTCATGCTGGAATGTTCGAACTGTTTCTCGATTGCAAAGGGGCTATATAAGTAATGTACTGTCTGCTTATGTTAGTGATTTTGAGGTGATATTGTAGTGATTTTGGGAAAGCGATCTTGTATGCAATTGTTGATGTTTGCTGAATAAAGTTGGAAAATTTAATCCACCGACTCCTGCTTTGTTTCTGAGGGAACAGGCTGCGTGAATAAATGAATTCGAGTTACAATTATTAAGATTCAAGTATGGGGGCTGAATCGACTATTGATAAATAATCGTGTACAATTTTGGGAGTCAAGTCGCTATCTACGCCACAGCCAAGGATTCTACTGCGACAACAAGCGAATTAACGTTACGAGAGGCAGTCATCGAGGGTAGCCGCCAACGAGTTGCGTCCGGAAAGACCAACATACTGGGACTACATCCCCGAAAGATTCGGGTTGACTGCGATGGCGTGTAGTCGCCGAAGAGTTGCTTCGTGAGCGAACAACAGACCGGGATTACGTGGGAGCCGCAAGACTACGTCGAGGGACAGTCTCGGAGCTACATCGCGTCTACTTCAGCACAAAAGCTTACATTAACACTAGCGTGGTGCAGCG
Organism: Oncomelania hupensis; assembly: GCA_036898135.1. Classification (NCBI taxonomy): domain Eukaryota; kingdom Metazoa; phylum Mollusca; class Gastropoda; order Littorinimorpha; family Pomatiopsidae; genus Oncomelania; species Oncomelania hupensis. The sequence goes on along the minus strand of CM072526.1, from coordinate 18,725,295 downwards.
TCGCATAAGAAGAGGACAGCGGGTCCTGCGTCAACGAAGGCGACTAAGACAATCATCAGCGCTACTGCAGAGACCGTGCTATCCTAGAACAGTCTAGAAAAGTGCAGCAAAGTCAAGAACTTTCCAGAAAAGCATCAAGATTCCTGACATCTGGTGGAAAGGACTTGAACTGAATCTAAAAGGTAAGCAGCTGACGCAGTACGTCAAGTCTCAAGAGAGAATGCAAGAAAGAGTACTCGAAGCGCAGCGTCAAGAAAGAGAATGGCAGCGTCGGCGTGAAGAAAGGGAAATTAAACAGCAACGTCAAGAAAGAGAACGGCAGCGTCGCCGAGAAGCAATAGAACTCGAAGGGCAGCGGAGGGGCGAAGAAAGAGAGGAAATGGAAGCTGAGCGTCGGTTCGAGTTAGAAATGGCGCGCATCCAACAGGAGCAGCACGCGCCACACGTTATCAGCGACCACAAGGCTCCAAACTTGCATGCATTCGGCGACGGGAAAGACCAAATCGACAGTTATCTGGCGAGATTTGAAAGGTTCGCCGAAAGCTGGCAACTTCAAGACTGGGCGGTTCGATTCTGAGCACTTCTGACAGGGCAAACTCTCGAAGTTTACACAAGACTGTTAAACGATGACGCCACAAAACTACGACGTCTTGAAAGAGGCCCTATTACATTGCTACAGCTTTACAGAGAAGGGCTATCGTAAACGCTTCCGCGAATACCGGCCTTTGTCAGACGAGACGCCAAAGCAGTTTGTGGAGCGCCCGCTGTTATACCTACACAAGTGGGTGGAATTATAAGGCTAAGAGAAGTCTTACGACAGTCTCCATGACCTGATCGTGAAGGAGCAATTCCTTAATGCCTGTCACAAGGACCTGGCGACCCACTTAGAATTACAAAAACTGCAGACGCTGAAATATGTGACTGAGTCTGCTGAAAAAAATCTCATCGCTCACTGGAAGACCCTGGGCCCGCCCAAGGAGACGACACTTTTTCAAAAGACTGGAAACCAGGGGAGTCAAACAAAAGGGAACCAGACGAGCCAGGGATACACGCACTCCATGCAACCTTCTTGGGAATTGCAATCCAGAGGCAGTTTCACCTACAACGCCACAGACCACAGAGCTGATGACTGTTCTCAAAACAAAAGTTGAGGACAGCGGAGCAATACGGACAATGCAGCGGCGGGCTATCGACGGAAGCGTTTCTTCAACCGACGGCACACCAATAGCTCTGACGATCAAGCGTGCGGAAGGAGTGTCACTCTTCCGAGTGAGACCGAGCGCACAGCGGTGGACGTGCAAGAGTGCATGACCGATGGCCAACTTCTACTTGCAAACGGGAAATCCATCCCCGTCGTCCCCAGCGCATCTTTGACAGTTCAGGGTCCGTATTCAGAAAAGGCAATCCCCGCTGATAATTTACCATAGAAGGGGTAAAATCTTTACCTTTCGCTGGTATTCAGAGAAGTTGAACCTGCCCTGGCACTCGGCTAAACAGTCGATAATTTTACCGATGCTACTTCCCTCCGGTAACTCGTACCCTTGCCGAGGTAAAAAAAATGGCGAATGCAATTGTTTTCGCAATGATTTTGCATCGGAGACGAAGGAACAACGTTTTTCGGGACAGATGAAATCCTCTAAATATACCTGATGATGTAGAACATTACGGTAAATTTACATTTCGAAGAATCGACATCGTGCGAATTGTGTATGTAGTAGGAGAGGAGTTGTAACATGAGAACCGGCATCGTCACTTCTTCCTTCACTGCAACTGTTTTTAGCAACAGGTTTCCAGTTCTATTTATCCTTGTGCCAGTAAAATTGCCATAAAGTACTTTCTTTTTGACGGTAGATTAATGGCCAAAGCGAAGTGCGAAAGTAAAATGCTTTTGTTTTCCTATTTCTATTCTAATTAAACGAAATATTTTTGATGGGAAAAGTAGTTTTTTCCTTCGTGTGATCGGTCTTTGCCATGGATGCTGTTGTTTCGTTATCATCGAAGAGCGCATTCGTAATAGAGGGGGGTTCACATTTAACTCGAGGTAGGGACAATGCGTCGGATAGGCCTTTTTGAATACCGAGATAAGTTTACCGGCAGATTTCTCCAACCCTAAGGTAAGGAAACATTACCGCAAGGTCTATACCTTGAGATAAACAGCCTCTCGAAGGGTTTGCAAGCGGATCTTTCTCAATACGGGCCACGATCATACCTGTTTCCAAGGGACGGGTCCGAAATCACGAAGTAACTGTCCTAAGGACTTAGGATGCAGTGGGGTAATCATCAGAGAAGACCTAATAGCTAAAGAGAAATTCACTGGCGATTCCATATGGACACTCATGGCCGACAGCAAATGTGTGAAACCGCCAGTTGAGAAGATTCAAGTCAGCACCCATTTCTGCATGGGCAAAGAAGAAGCGATTTGCCTGAAGAAGCCGCTGTACGATCTAATAATCGGGAATATCGACGGCGCGAGACGACTCGACCACCCCGATCCAAAGAGGAGTCCAGCCTCAACTCAACAAGTCGGAGTTGCGGAGGAGGATCCATTTCCATTTCCCGATGGAGACCTTACAGAGCCGCTACGGGATAATATGATCACTCTGGCTCAGCCCTGCCGACCAATAATAGTCGGAGCTGTCACTACCAGGGCCCAGGCCAAGAGAGACAAGACGACTACGCCACTGAAGGTCGCCGACATCTCCAAAACAGCCATCGTGGACAAATAATAAGCTAATCCAGCTCCAGGAAGCTGATAGAATTTAAACAAGTACACGAACCGCCAGGACCACGTGACCAAGGGCAGGGGCGTGGTCTATTTCGAGGTGAAGGCCAAGATTATGTACAGAATCTTCCAGCACCCGAGGCCGCAGGGAAAGCACTACGTCAAGTCTTAATACCATTATCCGTAAGGCGCCAAGTGATGAAAGTAGCTTATGAATCCACAATGAGAGGACACCTTGTCATCAAGAAGAGGTCGGTCAAAATTCAAGCAGCGTTCTAATGGCCAGGATTTCATGATGACTTAAGCCGTTTCTGCCGATCATGTGACATTTGCCAGACAATACCTTGAGGAAGAGTCCCTAGAGTGCCAATGCAGAGGATGTCCCTGACCGACAGGCCTTTCAAGAGGGTGGCCTTAGACTTAATCGGTGAAATAAAACAAACGAGTGAAGAGGGTTATTCCCCTATCCCAGCACCCTTGTCCTACCTGGTGCGGAAAGACTGTCATAACCAAGTGCAGTGAAACCTGCTCAAGAGAAGGCGTACTAGCCTGCGCGCGACTTCCTTTCGAAGGACCCGGTGCAAAGACTGTCCGACACTTCCAAGGAATTCATCCTAAGAACACACGCAAGGGACGAGGGCATTGACGCCATTCTGATGCAAGAACACGAAGGGAAAGTATTTCCAGTCAATTACGCCAGCACCACCTCCAGAGCCTATGGAATGAAAATAAGTGCAGAGAAGACCAAAATGATGACCAACAACACCAATGGCATCAACACGGACATCAAAGTCCAAGGCCAATCCCTCAACACAGTGCACAACTTCAAATATTTAGGAGCCATTGTATCAAACAATGGATCCCAAAAGGGAAGTCCCCTCCAGGATCGCACAAACAATTGCTGCCCTGGCGAGGATGAAGCCAATTTGGAAAGACTGCTGCGCTCCCTTGTCATCTCCATCTTCCTATATGCTTGCGAAACATGGACCCTCACAGCAGATCTACAAAGAAGAAGACAAAGCATGGAAATGAGGTGCTACAGAAGACTTCTGGGCATTTCCCATACCCAGCACATCACCAACGACGAAGTCCGACAGACCATCACACAAGCCATTGGACAACATGATGACCTGCCCACAGTGGTGAAAAAACGGAAACTCCGGTTGCATGGCCACGTCACCAGATCATCAGATCTTGCAAAGACCACCCTGCAAGGCACAGTGCAAGGAGGTAGAAGAAGAGAGAGACCGAAAAAGAGGTGGGAGGACAACATTCAAGAAAGGACTGGTTTGACACTGAGCGAAACCATCAGGGTTGCTGAGGACAGGGAAAGATGGAGTTCGCTGGTTAAACTATCATCTGTGGTGCCCCAACGACCTCCGAGTTACAGGATAGGATAGGATAGGATAGGATAGGACGCAAGCAAGATGGTGGCTGAGAAAAATTACTCAACCTTGGAGCCTTGCCATCATATGGGGAATCCGGAAATTCGAGCTATACCTTCAAGGAGTGACGTTCGCGTTACAGACTGATCACAACCCGCTAACATACTGGAACACTTCTAAATTTGTGAGCAGTAGCATCAGGAGATGGGCTATGTACTTGCAGAAATTTGAAATGCGCGCAGAATTTATTAAAGGATCAGACAATATTGATGCGGACTTTCTCAGAAGGGAGTATGAGTAAAGAATACCGACAGAACCCACACAGACTGAAATAAGTTTCTGGACTTTGTTTTTGCATGTGACAGACAACGCCATCGATACCATCCAGCAGCGATGACATGGTTCTCTGGAATTCTTCCGGTGCGCTACTGATACCCATGGCTAGGCGATTGAAACAGTATCTCCAGCACCATATAGTCGTTGTCCTTTCAGAATGAGTTTTACGTTTTTGAGCCATTCTTCTCGATCGCTGACCACAGTGACAGCAGCTCCGGTATCGATCTTGAAAGGAGTGATGTGGCCATTCACCGCAATCCCTGCAGTCCAGAGGTTATCATTATCAATTTCAAGGATGATGCCGACATCCACGTCGGTTTCAGAGCCATCATCTTGAAGTTGATGGACATTCTGATTGCGTGAGATGCCCTTTTTTGTTTTCTGCGCCAAGCTCTGAAGTGGCATTTACATCCAAGGCAGACTGCATTCTTTGCTGGGCATCAGCTCCATTGAGGAGCAACACCACCACAAAACTCACACAGTGGGGACGAAAATGGTGCCGATGTGGAAAGGTCTGCTTAGGCGACTCGAAAGACCTCAAATGTTTTGGCTGCGATATGATGTAATAAACAGTTAGTGACTCCATCTTCTCTGAAGGCGGCTTTTGAGACTTCACGAGCTTCGTGTCGACGGCTGATTCTGATGTCGTATGCTTAAGTGAGGTTGTCTTTCGATTGCAGACGGTCAGATAACGCATCGTCGCGAACGCCCACAACGATTTTGTCGCGAATGAGCTCATCCGGAAGACTGCCATATGCACATCTGTCGGCGATATGATGGAGATCGTGAATAAACGCTTCGATGTTTTCATCCTGTTACTGTGACCGTTTGCTGAATACGATTCGTTCGACTATTGTGCTCGTTCTTTGTGAAAAGTTGTTCGATATTTTAGTTTGTACCTGTTTTGTAGGAGTACCTGTCCTCGTTGATTTTCAGGGAGTTAACCAGATCACTGGAACGGTCTCTGATAACATAGAGCTGAGTGGCCACTTGGTGTTTTGTGGCTTAGAGTGGAGGCCAGTAACAATTCGAAATCCGACAATACTACTCTGACTGATTACATTTTATTTTCTGATCCTGTGCGGCTCTCTGGGATAATGACTGTCTTGACTGATGTTCGATATGTGCTATCCATGCCTGATTTTTTAACTTATTATTGTTATGTATACATGTATTGTCATTGTCAATGATTTTAGTGTATGCCGCAGATGTGTCCTGATTGTTTTTATTGTGCTATGCATGGCTTTGTCACTGCTCCTGTATTATTGTTATGACTTCATTTTTAAGTGTGAAGTTTTTACGTATAATGTGTAACATATTTCTTAAATTAAGTTTTTACGTATAATGTGTAACATATTTCTTAAATTAAGTCAATGATTTTAGTGTGTGCCGCAGATATGTTTTGATTGTTTTTATTGTGCTATGCATTGGCTCTGTCATTTGTATTATTGTTATGACTTCATTTTTAAGTGTGAAGTTTTACGTATAATGTGTTACATATTTCTTAAATTAAGTTTTAATTGTGAAGCACAGTGAGCCTGGGCATTGTTCAGGAAACTGCGCTATATAAATTTACGTTATTATTATTATTATTATTATTATTATTATTATTATTATTATTATTATTATTATTATTATTATTATTAAAGCGGCCAAGCCTTTGCACCCAGCGACTCAAGCCATCCATCCTTCAATGCTTTGAAGGGTGCTGGTAGAGGAAAGGAGAGCGTAGGGTCCATGCTGCCACCATGTACGATGTGTTAGCTTAACGTAAAGAAAATGAAGAGACTTCATCCATGCAGGCTGATATTTAAGACGGCGTTTATTGAACTCAAAGCGCATGTGTGAACGTTAGTTGTTATGGTGTTGTTGTGGTGATTGCTATAGTGATTGGATGTATAGGCGTGTGATGTTGTTTATTATTCTACAATCCTCCTGCTCCTACTCATCATCATCATCGTCTTCTAAAAGAGAATAGAGAGAGTTGGTGGTAGGTTGCTCACACTTACCGATGGGCCTGTAGTTGGCGAAGGCCCTGGCGTGATCTGTGGGGAAGAAACAAGATGGTCAGGCTACTACAAATATTCCGCCACAATAATCACTAAATATCACGAAAATAAATAAATAAAAAAATTAAAAAAATAAAATAAATAATAATAATAATAATAATAATAATAATAATCATAATAATAATAATAATAATCATAATCATAATCATAGTCATAATAATAAACATTTGTAAAGCGCCCTTCCTCAAAAAAGCTCTAACGCTTAATTTACTGCAAATGGAATGGTTAAATGCAGTGCGCCTAGATAAAATAATAAGAGCGAACTTAGAGAAGGAGAACTGAAGAGACAGAGAGAGAACGAGAGAGAGAGAGAGAGAGAGAGAGAGAGAGAGACAGAGAGAGAGAGAGAGAGAGAGAGAGAGAGATGGGGGATAGAGGAGGGGGAGGGGAGGAGAGGGGAGGACAGAGAAAGACAGAGACAGAGAGACAGGGAGAGTGTTACGATTGAGACGTGCACAGTAGTTCCGATCGTTTTATTTCCCAAAGCATGCAATGATAGCGTGTAGTTGATATGATTGTGTGCTGTGGCTAGAAGAAGCTTTGTACATGTATAATGTTGATAGTTTTCGTCGGTCGATATTGTTAAGAATTTTCTAGAATTACTTGTTTATTATCGATCGTAGTTTCCAAGCTGCCTGGTAATAGCTATATTATCTTCTAAACGGAGGAATGTTCTATGATGTAAGACAATTTCCGTGACGAGTTTTGTTTTGATAAGGTGTAATTGCTTCATTCTAGAATGTTCGAAGTTCCTCCCTATTGCAGAGAGGCTATATACGTAAGACACTTTCTGCTTTAAAAAAACAAACAAAAAAACGCGATTTTTGAAGTAATTTTCGGAAATAATACATTATTTAAGGACACCGTTAATTGCTTAAGGACTGCAATTTTCATTATTTAAGGCATTCGCAGATATACAAAAAGAAAGCATACTTTTTTTTCTTTTAACCGAGGTACTGAAAACACTGAACACTCCCGCAACAAAATTTACCTTGACCTCTTGTTTGTGTTTGGGACGTTACAGACGTTTTTTTTTGTTTTTTTTTTAAGAATTTGCGAAGTGATTTAAATTGACAAATAAATATGTAGCGGAAAGGGAGGCGACTGGTTGAGGCTTGGAAGAGAGATTGTCTACCTTGAATTTATTGGTTTGACTAGCGTTGGGTGGCTCCTGCTGTGCAGAATCCTTTAGGCATGCTATGGATTATGCAGGACAAGGAGACACGACATTTGTTCTCCCTGGCTGACCATTCGCCTTCTGCTTTTGGTGGTGAGCGGGACTACATTGTCGGCAGGCATTTTATACAAGTCGGTGGCAGCGACTTTGCAACGAAGTGTCGTGGCACTAGTAGCCGGCAATCCGGTACTACCAACTAGTGCCACGACACTTCGTTGCAAAGTCGCTGCCACCGACTTGCATAAAACGGCTGTGACAATGGCTGTGACAACGCCAGTGACAACGGTTGTGACTGTGGTTTAAGTATCTGACGAAGAAAAGTTCAGGATCGCGATTTAAGAAAAGACACTGTTGAAAATGTGTTTTTGGTTTAGAGCAAAAGAAAAGAGATGATTCGGCAGACCGCAGAGTTTAAAGATGAGAATTCCAAACTGTGGGGGGCTGAAAATAAGAATGAGCGTTCGCCAAAGTTTTTTCGTTTTGATACGGGGAATGCAAAGCTGGCGACTGTCTGAAAATGAACGGAGAGATCTTGATGGTGCACAGAAGTGGACTAACTCCTATTCTATCCTATCCCGTAACTCGAAAGTCGTTGGGGCACCACAGATGAACGTTTAACCAGCATACTTCTTCTTTCTCTGTCCTCAGCAACCCTCATGGTTTCCGTTCAGTATTAAGCCAGTCCATTCTCGAAAGTTGTCCTCCCACCTCTTTTTCTGTCTCCATCTTCTTCTGCCTCCTTGAACCGTGCCTTGCAAGACGGTCTTTGCAAGGCCTGATGCTCTGATGACGTGGCCATACCATCGGAGTCTCCGTTTCTTCACCACTGTGAGCATGTCGCCGTGCTGTCCAATAGCTTGTCTGTCGGATTTCGTCGTTGATGATGTGCCGGGTATAGAAATGCCAAGAAGTCTTCTGTAGCACTTCATCTCCATGCTTTGTATTCTCCCCCCCCCTCCGCCCCTCCCCCGTGGTGGTGCCAAGGGTTTCAATATATATAGTATCCCCACTTTCTGGAAATGTAGTGCTTTTAAATAAGACCTGGAACTCGCTACCTCTTTCCGTCCGTCACAGTCCTTCACTAGCGTCTTTTAAAATGAACTTGAAGACGCATTTTTTTTAGAGAGGCCTTATCTTAAGCGCCCTGAGTGAGTGTTTTTTTTTTGTTTTTTTTTTTGGGTGTTGGGATGCGTATGTGGTTGCGTGTTATTGACCAATGTATGCATATGTTGTCTTTACATTTGTTTGTGTAAAGCGCTTTGTGATTTTGGAAAGCGCTGTATAAATTGACTGTTATTATTATTATAAATTCCCACTGTCGCTGTCTTTCTCATTTGTTCTTTCTCATTCCTACCCTGTCCTATCAATCTACTATATTGTCTTCTTCTTCGCTAGACCAGTCACCTACTTTTTTTCTTGAAAACTCTTCCAGGACAAAACTACTCATTTGTGTGTGAGGTCTGTTGGATCAGCTTGGAAATATTGGATGCTTTCTGCCAAATAGTCACCGGGGCTTCCTATGATGTTATTAGTTAGCAATGTAAGCATTTTAGGCTATATGTATGTGTTTTGTTGATATTTTATAATGATGTTTGTATTCTATTTTGTTTTTGTAAACGGGGGTTCGAAAAATTAACCTCAGCGTCCCCTGCATGGGATGTCTTTATTGTAAAGTAACCGGCTGGTAGAGTGCCTTCAGTGTTACCACTAGGGTTGTTTCGGCAGATCTTTTATGTCGAACGGGGGTGGGGGAAGAGAGGGGGGGGGGAGTGAGTCCTCTTTCAGCGAAGTTGTGGTCTTGATTTTATGGTCCCGTTTCGGCTCTTTGCAGTCCGTTGGACCCTGTAAGCAATAAATAACTAACTAAGAAATGTATATTATTCGTTGTAGGTCTGCTGTGATGGTCCATGTTTTGCAAGAGTATAGGAAGATGGAGGTGACAAGGGAGCACAGCAACCTTACCTTGTTGTGTAGACTGAGGGTCCTGTTTTTCCAAAATGGGCTTCAGTCTTGTCATGGCAGCTTCTGCCTTATTATTATTATTATTATTATTATTATTATTATTATTATTATTATTATTATTATTATTATTATTATTATTATTATTATTATTATTATTATTATTATTATTATTTAGTTTCAGTTTATTAGAAGTCATCAAGGATTTGACATCGCATATGCACTCTTGCATATAACCGAGTCAAAGTCATGGGGTCCAGAAGACATCTGTAGCTGAGTATCATCCGTGAAAGAATGACGAATAACTCAAAGGGCTTCAACAATGTCAGAAAGAGGAGTGGCGTACAAGACAAACAAGGCCGGACAAAACACCGAACCTTGCAGCGCGCCGTAAAGAATCTGAGCTGGCTCAGAGCTGTTGTAGTCCATATAAACGGTCTGTGTTCTGGAACTCGAAGTGAAATAAGAAGTGAACCAATCAAACGCAGAATGCCAAAAGTGTGTATGCATGTATAAACTGCATACTAGATGCCATCCTTCGACGAAAAGGAGAATGATAAGGATATTCTATTCTATTCTATTCTATTCTATTCTATTCTATTCTATTCTATTCTATTCTATTCTATTCTATTCTATTCTATTCTATCCAGTTCAAAAGCTCACCGAGGAAGATGCAGATGTCGGGGCCGGAGTAGGAGCCGGTGTCGTCTGAAAAAGATTGGAAAAAAAAAACGAGAAATAAAATCTCTGCAACAATCTGAGTCTAATATTCGAGAAGTAATATTCAGTCGACAGAGCAGAAGAAATATAAACTTCGTTAATTCAAAAAAGAAAGAAAGAAAGAAAGAAAGAAAGAAAGAAAGAAAGAACAACGCCCAACACCCAATGCTGTAGGACTACCATGTTGTAAGGAAGAGGGATATTCAGGTGTAGGGTTAGGGAAGTGAGGGAAGTGATGGGGATAGTGCAGTGGGGGTGAGGGAGGGCGGTGTGATCCAGCGTTTTGGAACCGACTCAGACGTAAGACTTGGAACTTATGCTATATACATGTATATATATATATATATATATATATATATATATATATATATATATATATATATATATATATATATATATATATATATATATATATATATATATATATATATATATATATATATATATATATATATATATATATATATATATATATATATATATATATATATATATATTCAAAGCTGGTTATTATGACCGCGACAGGACAGGACTTATTCCACCTTGTCCTGGGTGGCTCCGCACATCGGTTGTAAGACTTACTGAGATCACACATTGTCCGTTGACACAGGAGAGGCCCGTACAACAACGGGTGGATCCCTGGCTAGTGGCACTGCATGTTGTCGTGTTGCCTAACTTGATGCACGCCTGCACACACATACACAAACTACACTGCCAGCATCGTTCAGGTCATCATCATCATCATCCTCATCCTCATCCTCATCCTCATCATTATCATCATCATCATCATCATCATCATCATCATCATCATCATCATCATCATCATCATCATCATCATCTTCTTCTTCTTCTTCTTCTTCTTCTTCTTCTTCTTCTTCTTCTTCTTCTTCTTCTTCTTCTTCCTTCTCATTTTTGTTATCAGCAGCAGTATCAACAGTATCACGTCAGCATCGTCATCCTCATCTTCCTCCTCCGCCTCCTCCTCCTCCTCAGCATCGTCTTCATAATCTGTATTAGCGTCAGCAATGGCAGCATCTACATCCACGCTTGTTACAAGTTTCCGCACTCACACACACATACACACCCACACACACATACAAACACACACTTACAAACATACACAAACGCGCATACACACAAACTTCCCCCCACACACACACAAAGGCGCGCGCGCGCCCTAGCACGCACAAACACACGGAATTGATGATGATGATGATGATGATGATGATGATGATTGATGATTGATGATTGATGATGATGATGATGATGATGATTGATGATGATTGATGATGATTGATGATGATTGATGATGATTGATGATGATGATGATGATGATGATGATGATGATGATGACGACGGAGGTAATACATATTGCTGCGATCGGTAGAAAGTGTCGCCAAAACTCCCGCTAACAGCATTTGAAAGTATTCCCTCCATCCCATCAAAGTATACTTTGGGCTCGCTGCTAGCCGCGGATGCGAACCGCAGTACATGTACCGTTTAAAAGTGATGGAAAGAGCAGAATATTGCTACAAGGGTTCGGGTAATGGTTAATTGTAGATCTATCCCTAGCCCTTGCCCTAACCCTTTTCTCTACAAAAATGCTCTTTTTCCGTCCCAAAAACCCATTTGCCTTCTTTGATTCTTAAATTGTATGAAACCAAGTGAAGACACAATCCGGCGTCAACAAACGGTTCGAAAAGATTCTCAAACGGTTGGTAAAAAACAGTTGACCTAGAAACAAATACAGTGTGACCTAATTCGTCGCCTAGAGGAGACGAAACTTACTTTTCCGTTTCTAGTCTTTCAGCGACACTGTAACTGAGCAGGCTGCTAACCTCGCCAAAGCATCCCTTCAAGGGACAAGGGACATACTTTGGCCTTCTGCGCAGCGTGTGCCTGGAGTATACTTTCTTTCGATCGAAGCTATGTGCAATGGGTGAATGACGACGACTATGATGATGATGATGATGATGATGATTATAATGATGATGATGACGACGACGACTACGACGACGACGTTGATGTTGACGATGATGATGATGATGACCACGACGACGACGTACCTGGCATACGAGAGCAAGATTACACCATGCGCCGTCACAACACTGGTTGCTGGAGCCAAGGGTTGCGGTGCAGCCTCCTTGTCCAATAACTTTGCAGTTCTGTAAATAAATCAATTAATCATTCAATCAAAAAGTCATTCGTTCAATGAACTAACCAAATCAATCAATTAGAGGACATCATCAAATAAGACATACAAGCGTATAAACAAGTAAGCCATGAACATGCCAACAAACCTATTGGCCTGCATCAAACGCCTACACATCTGTTACTTGTCCACACCTTAGCGCACTGACAGAGTTTCTTACCCACGGCCAGGTTTTATCTACCTTGTTCAAGCCGTTTCACCTCATTACAACCTGTAATCATGTGCCAGTTGGTCGTTTTTTTTTTCTTTTAATTCTTACAAGATTAATCTGTGTGTCCATTTGAACTGAACATCGCGCGGAGCGGCAGCTACATGAGACCCAGTTAAGAGTACGAATCCTTCTTTATTTGTAGTACAAAAGCAAAGGAACGTTCCCGGTTAGTTGGTCGTTTAACTTCCGATGAAGCTTTTTAACGAAATACGTGTATTGAGATCATTTGAAGTCTATTGCTTTTAATCTCCTTTGTCTGGTGTTGGTTTTTATATTGGTAGCCCGCAATTCGCGGGTCATGTACTGTTGTACGCATACCTTGCAGTTCCATCCATTTTCAAAGCGATTATTGGTCCGTACGTGAAAACAAACCTAAATTAGAAGAACTGGCCCACGAGCTGGACCACTATCGATGGAACGTTCTAGGTATCAGCGAACTGCGCTGGAAAGGCCTAGGTGAAACAACGACCGACAAAGGCCACAAGCTCTATTTCAGCGGTAGAGGTGACAGGCACGAATACGGCGTTGGATTCCTGGTCCACAAGAACATTCTAGCCACTGTCATGGGTTGCCGCCCAGTCTCCAGTAGACTCATTACCATCCGTCTGAGAGCAGCCCCTTTCAACATCACCATCATCCAGGCCTATGCCCCAACATCAGACTATGACGACAGCGAAGTGGAGGATTTTTATGACAATCTACAGGCGGTCCTTGACCAAGTGCCGAGGAAGGACATAGTCATAGTGCAAGGCGACTGGAATGCCAAGGTTGGCCAAGTTGCACACCACAACTGGGGAGACACATGTGGACCCCACTGCAACAACGAGACAAATGACAGGGGTCTGAGACTCTTGGAGTTTGCCAGATACAACAATCTGGTACTATACTGGCAAACACGCTTGGTCTCCACAAAAACTCCATACGATGGACATGGCACAGTCCCAGCGGGGAGCATCACAACCAGATCAACTACATCATGGTCAAGAAACGCTTCAGATCAAGCATCAACATTGGCAGGGCACGCACTTTTTCAGGAGCAGACATCGGAAGGACCACGATCTCGTGATGATGTCCTTCCGGCTCCACTTGAAGAGAGTAAACACAGCAAAGTGCACTAGACTGAAGTTCGACCTGGACAAACTGCAAGACCCGGAGGTGGCAGAACTATTTCAGGCCACAATTGGAGGGAACATTTCACCACTGCTCATTTTGGGGGCTGGTAAAGTAGATGTCAACACCATAACCACCACCTTCAACTCAGCTGTGACAGATGCCGCCACTGAGATCCTTGGCAAGCACCGACCAAAGACGAAGCCGTGGATCACACCTGAACTTTTGGATCTGTGTGATAAACGAAGAGAGATAAAAAAAGAAAAAGGGCACCTCACAGGGAGCTGATGTCTACCGAAAAATCAACAATGACATCCGAAAAGGCATGCGCACTGCAAAGGAGAACTGGATAGAAGATCAATGCCATGAAATAGAGAACAGTCTGAACAAGAACAACAGCAAGAAGACCTACCAGACTGTGAAGCGGCTGACAAGTGTTAAACAGCCCAAAGTCTCCACGATCCAATGCAAGTCTGGCATATGCCTTACAGAAGAATAAGAAGTATTGGACAGATGGACAGATGGACAGAATACTGCTCTGAACTTTACAACCATACACCAAATGGAGACCCATCAGTTCTAGCATGTCCCGAGAAAAGAGAAGAAGAAGAAATCCTCCCAATTCTCCTAAAAGAAGTTGAGGCAGCAGTGCAATCGCTGAAGAAAGGGAAGTCAGCGGGAGTGGACAACATACCCGCGGAACTGCTTCAAGCAGGAGAAGAAGCGATGATTGATGTCCCCACCATTATCTGTAACAAGATCTGGCAGGTCCAAGAATGTTCTCAAATATCTACACCTAACGCGAAATTTTGATCGACAGTAAACAAGCAAATCTAGAGAATTCTTCAATAATATCAACCAACTAAACTAAAATTACCAACGTTATACAAAGCTTCTTCTAACAACAATGCAAACTCAAATCAAAGATAAATACACTCTATTATTGAATACTTTGTAAAGCGAAACGATTAGATCTATCGTGCGCGTTTCAGACATACTATCCTTCGCGTTTCAACGTAATAGTCTGTTCTAATCAAATTTTTCGTCTAGTGTGGTATAGTCTACAACGTATTCTAGTCTATTCTATAGTTCACCGTCAAAGGTCCAGGTGCAATAGTCGGGGCAGGCGTCGGAGCAGGTGTGGGAGCAGGCGTCGGAGCAGGAGTCGGGGCAGGTGTGGGAGCAGGCGTCGGAGCAGGAGTCGGGGCAGGTGTGGGAGCAGGTGTGGGAGCAGGAGTCGGAGCAGGAGTTGGAGTCTGCCCACAATGCAAAAAGTGTCAAGTCATTCACATGTATCTCTCTCTGCCTCTCTCTCTCTCTCTCTCTCTCTCTCTCTCTCTCTCTCCATCTCTCTCTCACTCTACCTCTTTCTCACTTTATCTCTCCATCTTTGGCTCTGTCTGTGTCAAAGTCTCCCTCTCCCACCTCTCACT
Organism: Oncomelania hupensis; assembly: GCA_036898135.1. Classification (NCBI taxonomy): domain Eukaryota; kingdom Metazoa; phylum Mollusca; class Gastropoda; order Littorinimorpha; family Pomatiopsidae; genus Oncomelania; species Oncomelania hupensis. The sequence continues at coordinate 18,709,961 of CM072526.1, read as the reverse complement.
GTCTGTCTGTCTGTCTGTCTGTCCCTTCCTCTGTCGGTCTGTCTGCCTCTCTCTCCCTCTCCCCCCTCTCTCTCTCTCTCTCTCTCTCTTTACACACCCCAACACGCACACACACACATACAAAATATATATTTCTTAAATTGTGTTCTAATCACTTTTTTGACACCAAGCACCACATATACATGTAGCTGATAGCTGAAATCCTTTTTTTTTCAAGCGCCCGAAGCATGCTGCCAGGGTGGAGGGTGCGCTTTATAAGCCTACATCATCATCATCATCATCATCATCATCATCATCATCATCATCATCATCATCATCATCATCATCATCATCATCATCATCATCATCATCATCATCATCATCATCATCATCTTCAACAACGACATCATCTTTATGCTCCTCCTCCTCCTCTTCCTCCTCATCCTCATCATGATTAGAAACATCTTCCTCCTTCTCCTCCTCATCATCATAATCAATAGCAGAAATCCACCTTTGCTTCAGACTGTTTAGACTATGTAATATCAGCTTGAGCTCCCATGGGAAAAGGTGGAGAGGGGGAATAAAGAAATGCTATAACAATTGTACAACGGTGCCATGTCAATGGCGGCCAATCGAAGAATTACAATACATACAACGGCCAAGACACACACTTCAAGTGTTTATTCAAACAGTGATGCGCACGGCGTTCGGAAACGCATTCTATAGACCCATTCAAGGCAGTGAAAGTACCAACAGGAAAACAAATTGGTACTGTTGGAGCGAGCACACAGGTGTAATACTGCTATCACCTGTCAAACACACCCCCTCCTCCTAGCTCTAGCACACCCTCCACAAAGATGTGTGGACAAGCACACAAACGCACACACACACACAGACACACACACAGTGATAATTTTCGTGGAACAGTGAGCACTGGAATGACTTACGGAGGACACACACTGTCCATTGACACAGGAGAGGCCCGTACAACAACGGGTGGATCCTTGGGAGGTGGCACTGCATGTTGTCGTGTTGCCTAACCTGATGCAAGGCTGTCAAACATAATTATAAACGCATGGTCAGCATGGCTAATGTAGTCATCATCATCATCATCATCATCATCATCATCATCATCATCATCATCATCATCATCATCATCATCATCATCATCATCATCTCATCATCATCATCATCATCATCATCATGATTTCAAAACACAAAAAAGTGCTCTGTAGATTACATTTACACACAACAATACTTGTCCTCCATGACCATGACCCCGACCTAGAGTGACCTAGAGTGACCTTTTGACTTGGCAAAAGGAGATAAAGTGTGAGGGAGATGAATGAGGAGGAGTGTGGAAGTGGGCCTGGAGGTGTATATTGAGCATTTTGAGAAACACAAAATATAAATTAGAATTCAAACATAAGTGTGTGTGTGTGTGTGTTGGTGTGCGTGTGTGTTGGAGGAGTAGGTGATCCAATAATCCTCCTAGAAGAAGAAGAAGAGATTACTCTTATCATAGCACACTTACAAGCTCAGAGAGCTTCTCAAAGCGCTGGCCACTACTATCCAGCAATCACAAAATAGTTTGCTGAAGTCAGGATTCGAACCCACGTCGCCCGAGACGCGCGTACACAAGTCGTGCGCTCTGACGACTGCGCTATCCCTGCCGCCTAGACACCTATGTTAATTATTTCGTCCCCTTGCTAAGATCGAACCTACGCCCGTTTGTTCGGCATTGGAAGCCAACGTGCTACCGAAACCTTAACTAGTCACCACTGCTAACAGACTACCCTTGTATGCTCAGTGTGTGCGAAATTGCGAGCATGTATTTGCGCGCAAATGTGTGTGTGTGTGGGGTGTGTGTGCTGGTGTGTGTGTGCACTTGTGCACCCGTCTTTGTGGGTGTGTGTACCTGACAGGTGATTGCAGCATTACACCAGGCGCCGTCGCAGCATCGGTTAATGCTGGTTGGGCTGGTGCTACATCCAGTGTAGCCGATAGGTCGGCAGGTCTGCAAAACAAACAAACAAAAACAAACAAATAAAACACACGCACATAAATTCAAGAAAATCTCTTAGCTGAAAAGAAAAAAAAAAGTTCAGTCTCGGGTTTATCCTACACAAGCAGATTAAAAAAAATGGAACGGTTGATCACTCCTTGAACTATCTACCAGCCAACATTTTATCAAAATCGGTTTAGCCAATTTTTCAGATACAGTGCAGCACGTTTTTTGAAAAGAGGAGCCTCAGCGAAATGGAACTTTGAGCGAGTGCAATATGAATTAAGTAAAACGCTGAGGCGTAGTTGGAGTATCTTCATAGTAAACATAATTAAAATCGGTCGAATCATTTTGGACAAAACACTCAAAACTGTTTTGAAGAGAGATATAGAGCAAAATGTGTAGAAAAGGAATTGACCCTAGCGATCTTGACTTTAGAAGCAGAGCAAATATGTTGACACGGGAGAGCTTGTCACTGAAATAGTTGACGTTTCTATGAAGTTTGATAAAAATGTGTTCCGTGGTTCTTGATATATGGCGAATAATTGACAAACCGACAAACATACCAACATTCGGCTCTTTCGGATTCTAATTCCAAGTATTACCAGGTAATGTCTGGAATATTAAAAAAATTGGCTGATGGCGCCCTCGATAGTAGAACATAACTCCTACTCCCCTTACTCTCTGCAACTGCCATTTAAATGACTCTTCCATTCTATATCAAAAAGTGCAGGTAACAAAGGTAAGTTAAGCGCACCTAGTCTACACTAAGTCGATCAGGATGGCTCAGGTATCAAGGGACGCATTACAGTGCGCTTGACCATGTTTGCCTCTCACTGGTGTATACTTTAGATAGGCCTCCTAATCTGCGATTTCACTCTTTCATTTGTTTGATATATTGTAATTGCACTATTGATTTCATTATCATTATTAGCTTTAAAACAAATATTTGTTTTAATCACTGTGTGTTCCCTTGCGATGAGCATGCCACATGGCGGATCGCGCTCTGCAAGACGTCAACTTCAACATCAACATCCAACGTCATTTCATTTCATTTCTTTTTAAAATCAGTCTTAATAGAATTAGAAGGGCTACTACTATGTTTAAAGTAGGAAGTCTTAATTACTTACCTGGGAACTGGCGAACTGCAGCAGCGATAGTCCAAAGATGATCAGCAAAATGGCACGTTTCATTTTTCCTAAAGCTGCGAGAATCAGAATCAGGAATATGCAGGTAGGAATTAAGAAACAAACTGGTACATACAGATATTTCAGAGGAAAAAGCTGGAAAATGCAGGCAATTAAGAAGAAACAACGCAAAAATATAAATAAATATATAAATACATATTCTTGGCATTATTTTAAAAAATATATATAGTTATAAAATTTAAAGTGATGAATTTAGAAACTCACCCGTTCGTAAGCTTGCATCAAAATGTTTTGTTTCAATCGGGTTTTGATTTAAAAACAAAAAGGTGGGCTGGTCCCATCCAGGGGGTGACTCTACCCAGAAGGCTCAGCGAAGCCATCTGTGTACACTACCACCTAGTCGGAATTTAATGTCTTCTAAGATAAAATTAATCTAAAGAGTCGACAACTTGTATGTTCCTTGTGTACAGTGCCGTAGGTGGCTCCTGAGTCCAGCGTTGTAGTTGCCTCCCTTGGAAGTCGCTGGGTCGCTTATGACATGTTGCGTGAGTACTTAAGTGCTCAGTTTATGGTCTTGGTACTTAATCGCATCATACTTTTATGATCCCTGGGGGTTAAATGGGGTGAACTGCAGCAAATAGGTCAGACCGGGGATTGTCAATAAACAACGGTGCAGTTGGTAGTTAGTTAGTTATTCATTGCTTACAGGGTCGAACAGACTGCAAAGAGCGGAATCAGGACCACAAAATCAGGATGTATGGTTGTTCTGGTGGTTCAGTGTGGATATAGTCCCTGAACCTTCTTTGGAATGGTTATCCCTGAGCCATGACCGCCTTTGGCAAGATCCTGGGCTCAAACGTGCGCCTTGAGCATCTCTATAGCTGGTAATGCGCTGTATAAGAACTCATTCATTCAGACCACAGGCGCATAAACTCAGCAGAAAGACAGTGAGAGTGGAAATTTAAAGCATTACATTTCCAGAAAGTGGGGATACTATTTATACAAAAACCTCCGGCACCCTCACGGGAGAGCAGTTGATAGTGAATAATAATAATAATAATAATAATAATAATAATAATAATAATAATAATAATAATAATAATAATAATAATAATAATAATAATGATAATGATAATGATAATAATAATAATAATAATAATAATAATAATAATAATAATAATAATAATAATAATAATAATAATAAGAAGAAGAAGAAGAAGAAGAAGAAGAAGAAGAAGAAGAAGAAGAAGAAGAAGAAGAAGAAGAATGGTACTTATATAGTACTTTTTCTGCATTTGTTCACTTCATGAAAAAAAAAAGAAACAGTAACCACAAGAAACAAATTGTGTTTCTTTGAACATTAATTCTCGTACTTAGAAAAACCAAGCCACGCTTACTAGAATTAAAGTTGTAGGGTGCATTTGTTAGTTTGGCCCCACCCCCCGCCAATGTCATGCTAAGACTGTTCATGCCTGGTTCAACACTCAACAAAGACTTAGCGGCCTACTGCCATGCACCTGCGGGTTAGACATTATCCTTTTCAGTTTTGTTGATGTATTTAACGTCTGTTCATTTTAATTAAAGAATTTTAGACTTTCACTCATACTGACACACGCACACGCACACACAAACACACACATAAACACACACACACACGCACACACACACACAAACACACACACACGCAGACACACAAACACACTAATATCTACGCACTATTCTATATTTTTTAAATAAACTTATAACAGTACTTAAGATAAATGGGCTATTTTATTTTTCTATTACCACTTTATTGCACAGCAGTTTAGTAAAATCATCAGCGCTGTTTAGCAATACATCCTTTGCTGTGTATAAAGGTAACAGCGATGTACATTCCAAAAAATAAATGATTTATAACAATTAACGACAACAACGAAAACAAACTACCTCTTTGGAATAGACCAATATGAAAAACAAAATTGAGAAACAATAACGCTTGAAACAAAAATAAAATAACAAAATCACAAAGAACAACAGTTTATTTTACAACAATGTTGTTTGTAAATAAAACATTCCAGATTTCAAGACTCAATGATACTTTATTATCATACTACAAAACGTACACAAAAAGAAATTACCACATGTTTTTTCTTACAAATGATAAAACCAAGCACACATGCATTAAGCAAAATTTAAATTACCTCACACCCAAAACTTCTCTGACGCATACTTTCAAATTAAAATAATAATTAAAAAAAACAACTCATGATATATACATACTACCTATTTCAGTTGCAGACAATGATACTAGAATGCAAAATGCATTATTGTCAAGAGGACCCACATGGAATATAAATTGGGTCTACGTGTAGTTTTATCACGTCCATAAATATGTTCATTCAGGTTCCCAGCATAACACATGAAGTGTATTATGCCCTTAATAATAATTTTCTTTGTAAAGAAATCTCCTTCACAGCTTCAGTATCGGAAACCTTGTGACATCATATCATACATATTTCACTTATGTTGTGTTTAATCTCATTTCAGCAAAGAATACACACACTCTCGCACACACATACTGGCGCTCAGTCATTGTCACACACACAGACACACACACATATATACGCAAGCACTCGCGCACCCAAGCACCCGCAGACGCAATCACTCATCACTCTTTCCTTCATCCGTCCTTCCATCCAAATATCTATCCATCCATACACACTATCATCCCATCATCTATTCAATCATTCAAAGCCTATTTTGTTCTTCAATGCCTATGGACTTTAATGGAAGGCCAATCTTCGGGGTCTTCCACGGCCTCAAACGCCCAATGAAGAGGCAGCAGTAGGTTCAGCAGCCACCACCGTCCCATCACGGATCGTATCCTAGCGGCCAGGCTTCTGGTGTCCCTCAGCTCCAGGTTTTTCTTGAGGCTGGCTACCTCAAACGAGGTCTTGCCATTCCAGATGAGCATGCAGTGCTCGAAGAGGAAGTAAGTGGTGAGGGAGACGAAGTAGATGAGGAGGGTGACGACCACCATGCACAGTGCGTGCAAGCCTGGTAGGTAGCCTAGGGAAGCAGAACAATCGGAATAAATTACATAGCGCGTGTTTATGGCGTACGAACAGGGTCAAACGCGCGATGAAAAGTAGCGATGCTTTGCATCGATACTATTCTCATAAGGATACATCCGTTAAGGAAAGTATCGCTACTTTTCTCAAAAGGATCGCACATTTTCTCAAATGGAACGCCAATTGCGAAAGTATCGATGCTTTCTGAAAAGTATCGATGCTTTGCATCGACACTTTTTAAAAAGTATCGATACTTTGCATCGATACTTTAGCTCGAGCAGGTTCATCGCGCAGTTCCGAAGTTTACCGAGGCGAAACACACTGTTTCTGCAAAACTGAAATCGGTCAAGCTAATGAAATAATATACATGTATTATGTAGGCTAACATTCCGCAGTTCCAATTGTCCTTTGCAGAGCAAATTAATTAATAAATATAATTTTTCCAAATAGCTAAATATAAGAATTACTATTGGTTAATAAATAATATCGACATCCATCTTCCCGCCTCAAGTAACGCAAAACGACAGGAAAGCAAGCAGATTGGCGCGATTGCCTGTTTTGTGTTCCGCTTTAGTTCCGATCAAACTTTTGGAAAATTTGCATACTGTGTATTCGGAAGAACTCGGAAATGCGCGATGAAAAGGATCGATCCTTTCGTAACGGAGCGATGCAAAGTAGCGATACTTTTCAAAAAGTACCGATGCAAAGCATCGCTACTTTTCATCGCGCGTTTGACCCTGTTCGTACGCCATACGTGTTGAGCTAGGTTGAAGTACAGGTAAAGTTGGGTTAGCTGGGTAAAGTTGAGTTCTTCTTCTTCTTCTTCTTCTTCTTCTTCTTCTTCTTCTTCTTCTTCTTCTTCTTCTTCATCTTCTTCTTCTTCTTCTTCTTCTTCTTCTTCTTCTTCTTCATATAATAATAATAATAATAATAATAATAATAATAATAATAATAATAATAATAATAATAATAATAATAATAATAATAATAATAATAATAATAATATAGGTATTATTATTATTATTATTATTATTATTATTATTATTATTATTATTATTATTAAGTATTATTATTATTATTATTATTATTAATTTTATTATTATTATTATTATTATTATTATTATTATTATTATTATCATTATTGGTATTCTTCTTATTATTTTAAGTGTTTATTATCATAATAATTATTATTATTACTATTGTTGTTGTTGTTGTGTTTGTTGTTGTTGTTATTATTATTATTATTATTATTATTATTATTATTATTATTATTATTATTATTATTATTATTATTATTATTATTGTTAACCTACTCCCCATCTTCCTCCTCCTCATCTTCATCATCATCATCACCATCTATTGCGATCATTATTGGTGAGTGGCACCTATAAAAAAAAAAATCCAGCAAGCACTAGGTCCCTCTACATCTTCCCCGGTCAATCAGGATGATGCTTAGTTGTCTGGGTGCCAAACGAAGCGTCTTAGGAAGCAAGAAATGCGCCTCTGGCGGGCTGAGTTAGAGGCTCTATCGGTCTGCAGCTCTTGAGCTGGAAAAACGCTAAATCAAAAACCTAAAAATAAAATAAAATAAAGAAAGAAAGAAAGAAAGAAAGAAAGAAAGAAAGAAAGAAAGAAAGAAGAAGAAGAAGAAGAAGAAGAAGAAGAAGAAGAAGAAGAAGAAGAAGAAGAAGAAGAAGAAGAAGAAGAAGAAGAACAACAACAACAACAACAACAACAACAACAACAACAACAACAACAACAAGACGAAGAAAAAGAAGAAGAAGAAAGAAGAAGAAGAAGAAGAAGAAGAAGAAGAAGAAGAAGAAGAAGAAGAAGAAGAACAACAACAACAACAACAACAACAACAACAACAACAACAACAACAACAACAAGAAAAACAAGAAGAACAAGAAGTAGAACAAGAAGAAGAAGAAAAAATATAATAGATGAAGAAGAAGAAGAAGAAGAAGAAGAAGAAGAAGAAGAAGAAGAAGAAGAAGAAGAAGAAGAAAAGAAGAACAAGAAGTAGAACAAGAAGAAGAAAAAATATAATAAAAGATAACTTAGGAAGTGGAACACCGTACAAATGCCATTAGACATACCTGCCATCCACCTGACGACGGCGACGGGGAAGAAGAGGTCATACCAAGACATAGCTGGCAACAGCTGGTTGACCAGGAAGTGATAAGAATAAAAAGTAGCGTAGCAACAGGCAGTGAGCGCCCAGAAACAGAAGGTGATGAAATAACGCTGGTTTTTCCACCCTACGCACGTCCCTGAAACAAACAGTTACACTTTGCAGTTCTTGAAGTTAACGAATTTTATTCACTTCTTAATTTACAATGTGTTTAGACGATCACACATGTCTAGATTTCATTCTCCAAACACCTCATCAATATTATGTCTATGGCCAGTCTTAATTAAAAAGGTTCGTGGAAGTTCACGAACTTTTCTCGAGGTTCCCAGATCCCGAACCTAGGTTCCTGAACCTCTTTTTGTCCGAAAGGTTCAGTTAAGACACCAAAGATAATACTCAAGCTAGCTGGATCATGATTGCACAAAGGCCTTATTGCAGGCATTCAATTTGGAACACATACACTCATGTCATACTTTCTCTCAGTCGTTATCCTCTTCCTTTCTTTCAGCATACGCACTGTAGTAAACGGGTAGATTTTCTTTAGCAGTAGTAGATCTAGCGTCAAAACATTTCTATTCACAAATTACATTACATTTTGCGTGCAATTTATGCACGCACCTTTCTCTCTCTCTCTCTCTCTCTCTCTCTCTCTCTCTCTCTCTCTCTCTCTCTCTCTCTCTCTCTCTCTCTCTCTCTCTCTCTCTCTCTCTCTCTCTTATTACAACCAAAACCGTTAACTGTAGCAACGTTGTAATGAACATTTGGAACAGTTTGTCAATTACACCACTCCCACCCTCAATCTTCAACTCTCCCTCACCTTTCTAAATCCGATCATCACGCTGATTCATATGTATCGAGCGAGATTTTTACTATTACCCACATACACACACTTGTGGAGTCATTTCCTCGATAACGGGGTATCCACAGTACTAAGAAGAAGAAGAAGAAGAAGACACACACCACACACACACACACGAACACACACACACATACACACAAATGTACACACACACACACAAACGCGCGCGCGCGCGTAACAATGGTAGACGTAACTCAAGAAGCAGACCTGACAGAGCAGACTATGAGGGGAAAACCCCAACCGCCATGTTCCACGTAGCAAGTAAGGATTTAAGAGATTGTCTTATAATGTACCCCCCATCCAAACACACACACACACGGTTGGTATTGGAATGAATATCTCCCTGAAACATACAGAATATAGGAGGTTGAATGATTGTTGACACCATTAATTATTTATTTTGTTTGATTGAAGAGGATGGATTGTAAGGCACGGTACAAAGCGGAAGAAAAAGAAGGAGACAGAAACAGAGGTGGGAGGACAACATTCGAGAATGGATTGGCTTGACACTGAACGAAGACACGAGGGTTGCTGAGGATAGAGAAATATGGAGTACGCTGGTTAAACGATCATCTGTGGTGCCCCAACAACTTTCGAGTTACGGGATAGGATAGGATAGGATAGGAAGAGGAATAACAGCATGCGGTGAACGTTGAAGTGGTAAAACAGGTCCAATAGAATCAAATAGATTTGATTGTATTCTATGAGAGCTTTTTAACACCTCAACGATTTTAATATTTTGCCCTCAGTCTCCAACAGTCGCTGTCCATTTTAGCTTATGCAGTGAACGGACAAACAGAGAGCGTTATTAAATAATGTCGTAGTTTTTTTGTTTGGTTTCAACTAATGGTAGATGCAGAGTTTACAATTTAATGTTAATTAATTCTTCCGTTCTATCTCTGTATCTAATCTAATATAATCTGATCTGTCTGTCTTATCTGTCTGTCTGTCATTGTATCTACCTATCTATCTAGCTGTCTGTCTATCTGTATTATCACTGTCTGTCTGTCTGTCTTCCCCCCCCTTCCCTCTCCCCCACACCCCACCTTAAACACATAAGAAATCTTCAGACTGACCAGCAAAGAAACAATGGTGGTCGCGTTTCAAAACGCAGACCTGGCAGAGGGGACAGTGGTGGCAGCGTGGGGGTCGCATCACCTCACAGATGTAGCAGGGACTCCAGGACCAATAGGGGTATATGGTCTGCGACGTGTTCGGTCGGAATGCAGGCTTCCAAGGAGGTCGCGAAGACGCCTGGTCCAGATCAGGAAAGGAGGAAGGAACGTCCCCGTTGTTCGCGAGTTGCCCTCCTAGTTTTTCCATCCCGTCCAGCAATAAGTTGGTTTCGTCATGCTCGTTTCCAATGCTGCCGTTCTGAGCAGTAAGGCTTGCGAATCTGAAAGTAAATTACAAAGGGCAGTTCTTTAATTAATCAATTAAGTAATCCACAGCAATTTTCTTTTAAATAACGTACTTACCAGCACCGCAATAGAGTCAGTCACTACGTAATAATTATTTGATCTCTTGTGAGAAACGAATCTCCTAGTATCATCATCGTGGAGAAATGAACTCCGGACCTTCTGCTTACCAGGAGTAATTTTACCAAACGAGCTAGTTGCCGCTCCCCAGGGCTTAAACAATAGGGCTGGACGGGTTTACCGATACGTAACTGTATTCAGGTTCGGAAACGCGACGGTACGATATACCGGTGCGGGTGTTCAAGGTCCGGTTTACAGGGAAATCTCGACAACACTTACGCGAGAGTGGGCGACATCTTGTCCGCCCATAGAGCGAGCCTTAAGCCCAAACACGTAGATAGGCAGCTGTTCTTGAAAAAGAACTTATAAGAATAGCAGCTTATCCACGAGTTTGACCATGGTACCAATCGCCAATCCTTCTGAACTAAAGTTCTTAAAGACCTTTCCCGTTGAGTGTTTTTTGTTTTATTTTGATTTTGTGGTTTAAAGTTTGCTGATGTTCTAAACAGTGATTTATTATAAATTTGTTTTGAAGGCGTTCAAGCAATATACAGCTTTGGTTTCAATGGAAATGTGGTTCTTTGAAACTGTTTTAAAATGTATGACAATCTTTTTTTTGCATCGGCCACTACTGTCAATGCAATTTCTCATTAGATTGTAACACTTAAAATCGCGGTAAACCGGTACGAAATACCGATACGACCTAAAAATACCGCAGTAATACCGGTACGACTTTGACCCACGGTACCCAGCTCTATTAAACAATACAAAATAAATGCGTTGAAATAAATGAAACAGGGGCGGATAATGGCGTTCAGAATGACCGACAATGTTTCGGCTTGAATTAGCAAAATGCAAATGTGACCTTAGATCTATTAATCGTTCATCCCCCCCCCCCTCATTTTTAAAAAAAATGAGCCAATAGAAGCAGAAAATTTGGAGTTGTTTTGATTTCACACTGTACACAGCGCTATAAGCCTACCAGTATTTTTTTAAATCCTCTGTCTTCTGGCAGTTCAGTAGAAGCAGGATGAGGTTAGGTTGTGACTTCAAACTCCGGCTAAACCATAACTAAAACGTAAAAATTAAAAAAAAAGAAACAAAGCCAAACACAGCAGTTCCCCAGCTTACAGCTTACACCTCGGGAACTAAAAACAAGAAAGGCAAACGAATTCGCTGTCCTTTTTTCCCGTCTAGTGGACAACAGAAATCGGCTGTAGCAATACGCAGTGGTATATAATTATTATAGTAAGCTTAGTCTAATAATTTGACATAACGTAACCAGGAAACCCCTCTCATCAAGAGAATAATCCGACCCTGTGAATTGGCCGTTAGGAAAAAAAGAACTACTTCATAAGATATGCTTTATCACTCTCTCACCCCAGGCCCCGGTCGCCGAGATCAATGGCCGAGGAATGTCCACGGTGTGCAGACCCTTTGTAACCGGACCGTGCCTTCCATTTGACTTGTAGGTAACGAAAGTAAGACGAGTCGACGTAGCGAAGGCACAGCCAGTTGGCCAGCATCTCCATGAACAACATACACATCATCCACCTGGAGAAGAAAAAAACATAAACAACCGGCATTTTAAAATTAAATTTTTAATATTTAATGCAACTGAACGCCACCTTTTTTCAAGCACCCCGAGCATGCTGCACGTTTCAAGTAAACATCATCATCATCATCATCATCATCATCATCATCATCATCATCATCATCATCATCATCATCATCATCATCATCTCTTTTACAAAGTTGTAGTGTACATGTACATCCTCCTATATCACGGCATTACTTAGGCCACACACACGGTTATGGTTTTGACGTACCGCTAAAACAAGGGGAAGTCATTCCCTGTCAGAACCGAAATCGCAAATTCAAACTTTAGCAGTTGGCTTGAGCACCGAAAGCTCACGTTATCACTGTTTTAACGTAAGAACAATGCGAATTTGGGGGGTGAACTCGTTGTCGCGAAAAGTAAACAAAAACTTCGAATTGGGACCTTGTAATGTGACGACGATGCAGTATCCAAAAGCGAACTCGTGGTCCTAACCCAAAAATAAACAAACACCCTTGGTAGTGAGTTCATGTTCACGCGCCCTGACAGGCGTTGTTGCTGACCTCTGCGGTTTTTGGCTGTTTTGTGCTGTATGCTGTCATTGCCCAGTCGTCATCTGTGTCTGGGACATTTGTCAAGATGTGGCAGTTGTTATGGAGTACTTTCTGTGGATTATTTCCTCATGATGCCAGAGTTATTGGCTTTCTTGTGTTTCTTCATACTCTAACTCTACTATCTACAGTGGGTCTGCCATTGCTGGTTGGCAGGCATTGTGACCAGGTGGTCACAACAACATACACCCTAGGCCTTGTTCAGCAGAGTGGGAGCTCACCCAATTGTGGGCCCCCATGGACAGCCGGGCAGGGTGATCCAGTGCTCACCCCGGCCCCCATTGTTGACTTGTGTCAGAGCCAACACCCTGATCAACAACTCACCCCTGCAAATGTAAACCGTGATTCTTGGCTTGGTGCAAGTGCACTAAACCAAAACAAGACACACATATTTCTTCAACCAGTACAGTACAGCCGTACTGATCTTGTGTCCAAATCCAGCTGTTCAGGGGTGCCCTCCCCTTCCCTCACCTCTACGTTGAAGGAACTTGACATAGCCAGAATTCTTTCTAAGAGGCCACGACGATCCAGGAGAGGCGGGAGGAATGAACAACGTCCTGTCCAGTGCGTCATGGATTATGCTCACAAAGATCCAAACCTGCTTCTTCACCTGGTGCGGCCGTCCCCAGCCTCCGGCCACCTCTTGCAGTGCCTCAGAGAATTCCCGTTGTTCTAGGTCGTGTTCGAAGACAAAAAAGCACTTGTGGTGGCATGTGCAGTGTGAACTTGATTAACACCCCCCTTCAGAACTTTATCAAAGCTGATCGTCTTCTGCGTACTGTTCACTTTAACGCTCAGTCTGTGGGCACGACCTGTGCCAAAAAACGGACCGCTATCCAAAAGTTTATTGTGGACAATGATGTTGACATCATGCAGCTGACAGAGACTTGGTTTCGTGACTCCGGCGATGAGGGAAGATGTGCGGACATTACCCCGTTAGGCTACACTATGTCCTCGTTCCCCCGACCCATCAGTGAACGAGCAAAGTGTGGGGGTGGCATAGCCTTCATTGTCCGTGACTGTTTGGTTCAGGAATGTTCTTTCAATGCCACATTCTCATTTCCCCATGATTCCTTTGACATTGTGCATATGACATTTGTTACGAACAATCGCAGAGTCAACATGGTGTGCTTGTATCGCCCACCTCCTAGCAAACGTAATAAGCTGACTGATGTGATGTTTCTTGATGAACTACCAGCATTCTTAGAGTATTGCAACAACTTGTCCGGGGATCTTGTGTTGATGGGCGATTTTAACGTCCACTATGAGGCGCTGGCGTCGTCCGTCACCGCCAGGTTCCGGGACATTCTGGAAATGTTCAGCATGACACAGTGGGTCACAGAGCCTACTAATCTGAAAAGCAAACACACTATTGACCTAGTCATTACTAGAGATAGTGATCAGTTGGTGCTTTCTTCTCGCCAGCGTCACGATCTGACTTCAGATCACTCTGCCACTTTTGTCGTGCTGAATGTGCCCAGACCAGAGACTGCTCCCAAATTTGTCACTGTGCGTTGCATCAACAAAATAGACAAAGCTGATCTTCACTCTGACCTCGCGAGTGCCGTCACTCCTGAGATGCCTCTTGGAGGTATCAATGTGGCACTTAGTCAGGTCCTGGACAAGCATGCGCCCCTTGTTCAGCGTAAGGTCCAACAGCGCAGAGCCACGCCTTGGTACGTCGACGTTGCCGCTCCGCTCCAGGAGTTGAAGCGAGAGCGTCGTCGTGCTGAACGGCGGTGGTTGTCGTCCAAACTGACCGTACACAGGGAAGGCTACGAGGCAACTAAACACAAAGTAAATGACTTTGTTCATAGTGCAAAAACAGCATTCTACTCCGCTAAGATCACTGCAAGTGTGTCTTGTAGAAGCCTATTTCAAAACTTTAACACTCTTTTGGGCAAGTCACAATGCGTTAAACTCCCAACTATATTTAAGGCAGATCAGCTTGCTAATGCTTTTTCTGAGTTCTTCTCTGACAAAATCGTGAAAATTCGCAACACGTTCAGCAACTCTCAATCACACAGACAGTCCGAGCAGCATCCGGATCAGTATTCTGGTCCGTGCCTGTCGAATTTTGGTCCGGTCTCTGAGGACTTTGTCCGCAAGATTGTAACAAGCACCCAGCCCAAAACATGCGAACTGGACCCGATGCCCGCTCGGCTGATGTACGACAACCTGGATATCCTCCTCCCCACCATCACCCGTCTGATCAATGAGTCCCTGTCCTCTGGTTTTTTTGAGGGGCCGGGTAGCTCAGTTGGTAAGAGCGTCTTGCTAGTAACCGAAAGGTCGCTGGTTCGAATCCCGGATTGGTCAACGTGTGATTATATTATTTTCCCCTTTACCAACAACTTGCCCGCTGGTGTCAGTATAAATCGGACCAGTAGTCACCTATATGCGAAAGTGTCGTGTGACTATAATCTACAAACAACATCCTGTGGTTCCGTCCCCGCAGCTTGGAAGACAGCTGTTGTAAAGCCCCTTTTAAAGAAGCCGTCGTTGGATCAAAACGACCTTAACAACTTTAGACCCGTCTCTAACTTGCCGTTCTGGTCCAAAGTACTGGAAAAGGTTGTCCTGCGTCAGCTGAATGTGCATCTTGAGGCAAACAGTCTTTTGAATGTTCACCAGTCTGCTTACCGGGCCAACCACTCGACTGAAACTGCACTTTTGCGCATTGTCAATGACCTTCTTCTCGCCCTTGATCAAAAAAAAAGTCTCTGCCCTTCTACTGTTAGACCTGTCTGCTGCATTTGATACGTTAGACCATGGTCTTCTACTCTCCCGTCTGGAACTTTCTTTTGGCATGTGTCGCGTTAGGACTAGTTTTACTCTGCTTATTTTAATATTTAGCTTGGTTAGTCTATGTAATAGTAGAATTTCACAGTTAGCCAGCAGCAGACGACGGAAGTAATCAAGCGTAGTAATAGCATACTGCTGCCTACACACACAGTGGTAGTTGACGCTGGCAAAGGCTATGACATCATCGTAATTACGATAGGCGAGAAAGTTGAACCAATGAGACGCAGGCAGAGTGGTTAGAGCCAGTTCGGACTGTGTCAAAACCTAGCATAGCTTACTTGAGTCGAGTTTAAACCGAGGAAGGGTTAACAGCTCCACCGCTACACAGTTAGCAGGAGACCTCTCCAGAAAAGACTAGGACGCAGTACTTGTGTAAATCCGAATTTACTCACGTAGCCACTGGCCTGATATTGTCACGAAGGTAAATGAACATATTTCTATTTCATCGTGATGTATTATATTATTGTTGAATTATGTTTGTGAAATGTACTATGCATAAAATTGAATTGCTAGCCCGACTTTGCCTGACACGTGGAGAAGCCGACCACGAGGCAAAAGACGACCGGTAAACGCCATCTTGAATTATGTACGGAACCACTGTTGTTTAACTTATATGTATGCTTACAGACCAGTGACTGTACAAATGAATGTGTATAATATTATTAATTCTCGATGTGTATAAGTAGCCATGTTTTATATTTATGAATGTATAGGAAATTAGAGTGGAGATTCCAGTGGACCACGGACTTAGCAGAATGTTCGTCGCTTATATATGTAGATGTGGAGCTAATCACTGAGGGCTATTACGACCTTCAGTGAGACGCTCTGCACACACCTATCATTCAAGGTTGTGCAGAATTTCGTCTCATATGTTACAGACGAACAGGCGTTCTGTAGTGTGCCCAACACCGCCTCAGACGAAACCACGTCGACG
Organism: Oncomelania hupensis; assembly: GCA_036898135.1. Taxonomy (NCBI): domain Eukaryota; kingdom Metazoa; phylum Mollusca; class Gastropoda; order Littorinimorpha; family Pomatiopsidae; genus Oncomelania; species Oncomelania hupensis. The sequence goes on along the minus strand of CM072526.1, from coordinate 18,693,397 downwards.
CATTAGTTGGCTGCAACGGTATCCCCAGCATTGTGCGAGGAAAGCCAACCAGTCTACCCACAGGGAAAAACCAGAAGAAGACAACACAAGTTGTCAGGAAACCGACCACAGCACAGCACGCCAGACTCACAGTTAAGTCCAAAGCAGTGTGTGCACAAAAACTGAGAGCTACAGGACCACAGTAGTCCACTTCTCATGAACATTAACCTCCAGTGCCCGAGGATGAACAATTAGCTGCATAGACTATCAGCGATCGAATTATTCACAGTGACTATTTAGCGTTTAAGGTAGATTAGTACTTAGAAAATCTTGTATAGAGTAGAAGAAATAAATGTGTGATGTTTAACTGTTATCAAGGGGCTGGACAACATATGATTCATAGCCGTGTGAAAGCTAGTGTGACAGTAATCTTTTACCATTTTTCTATCTATCTCTGTAACCCAGTCTTAACACAGACCGAGCTAAATAAATAAATTTATTATAGTAGTCCACAGGGTGACTAACTAGCAGTTCCCATCGGATAAAGCGTGAGGTTTACATCATTCCATTGTGCAGAGCCCTAAAACCCATAAACCCACGTGACAGCATGAATAGCACGGCTCTATCCTGGTTCAGATCTTATTTGTCAGAGAGAAGTCAGTTTGTTCTTGTCAACAACCACCGTTCTGCCACATCCTCGTTGCTTTTTGGAGTGCCCCAGGGCTCAGTCCTGGGGCCGGTTCTTTTCGTTTTGTACACAACTCAACTGTCTACCATCATAAACCGTCACTCTATCAGTCATGAAATGTTTGCGGATGATACACAGCTCCATAATTCCTCTACCCCGGATACCATTAGTGACCTTGTTGTTTCCCTGCAAGACTGTTTCTCTGATGTTAAAGATTGGATGCTTGACCACAAACTAAAACTAAACGAAGATAAAACCGAAGCAGTTCTGTTCACCTCCGCTGTTTGATCCTCCCGCCATGATTTCCCATCTGCCATTCAGCTAGGCTCAGCTTCCGTGCCCTTCTCAGAGAAAGTCAGAGATCTCGGGTTCCACCTTGACTCGGATCTTTCAATGAGACACCATGTCACTAAAACGTGTCAAGCAGTCTATCTCGAGATCAGACGTATCAGTTCTATTCGCCACTTTTTGACCGAAGAAGCTACGAAGATACTTGTCACTTCCTGCATACCTTCCCGCTTAGATTACTGCAATGCCCTGTTGATCGGATGTCCTTCTTCAGTCACCCAACCTCTCCAAACTGCTCAAAATGCCGCAGCTCGTCTTATCTGTAGGTCACAGAAACGACAGCATATCACCCTCTACAAACTTCACTGGTTGCCAGTCGACCAGCGCATCAAGTACAAAATCTGCTGTTTGGTGTTCAAAGCGTTCACCGATAGGCCCCCTCCCCCCCCCAATATTTATCAGATCTCCTTCACATCTACACACCTTCTCGCACACTCAGATCCTCTGCTGACACTAGACAGTTGAAAGTTGAGCGCTTCAATAGGAAGCAACATGGGGCTAGGAGCTTCTGTTGTTCTGCCCCACCACTCTGGAACTCCCTGCCATTCTCTGTCAGACACTGCACTTCCCTTGACTCTTTCAAAAACCAACTGAAAACATTTCTCTTCACACAGCACTACAACACCCCGGCTTAAAATCCTTTCGTTCTCACAGTCTGCCACTTCCCCCCACTTCCCCCCACCCCTCTTCTAACGGACCAATATTACATTTTAACAGTATGGTATGTGACACTGGTGTATGTGTTCGTGTCTGAGAATGATAGTTGTTGTGCATGTATCTGTTTTGCTATGTACATTTGTAGTCTCTGTCCATGTTTAGTTGTGTTTATATGTTGATTGTAATATATATTACTTTTGTAAAGGGCCTAGAGCCATTGGTTAGGCACTTAGAAATTTACAGTTATTATTATTATTATTATTATTATTATTATTATTATTATTATTATTATTATTATTATTATTATCACGGGGTTGGGTTGGAGGGAAGGGGAGCCGGAGAAGCGGAGCACCGTGTATTACGTTTGAGACGCGCACGATAGATCCGATCGTTTTGTTTTGCAAAGCATGCAATAACAGAGTGTATGTACCTTTGATTTGATTTTGCTTTGTTGTTATAAGAAGCTTAGTATAATGTTGATAATTTTCGTAGGTCGAAATTAATGAAGAATTTTCTAGAATTACTTGTTTAATATCGATCGAAGCGTGTTAGATAAATCTAGTGGTAGCTACGAGATTCTTCTAACCTGAATAAAGTTATATGACGTAAGACAGTCTATAGTTCTGATGACGAATTTTATTCTGATTGGCTGATATTGAGTCACGCTGGAATGTTCGAATATTCTCTCGATTATAAAAAAAACAAAAACTATGTATGTGATGCACTGTGTCTGCGAGCAAATGAAAGGGAAAGTGGAAAAAGCGATTGAGCGATTGTATGCAGTTGTTGATGTACGCTGAATGACTTTGGAAAACTTCATACGACGACTCCTGCCTTGTTGCTGAGTGAACAAGTTGCGTGGATAAACGAATCTGAGTTACACTTATCAGGATTGAAGCATCGGGGCTGAATCAACTACTGATTAAAAAAAACAAAAACAGTGTAACACCGTGTAAAGTGTCATTACTGAAATATGTTTGCTTCTTACCTGTGAAAGGTAAGGCAGGAAGGGTCTTCTTCTTCCATCAGGATGGGCATGACCACATGCATCCCCAGCACCCAGGTCGCGATAAGCGTGAAAAAGAACACTGGGACCGCGATCCTGAAACACAACACAATGCAATACAATTCAACACAATACCATACAATACCATACAATACAATACAATCATTTCGTCCAAGAACTAAATTAATCACCCAACCAAGCTGAAATACGCAGTCCAGGAGCAGGGAGAAACTTTTGTTTGTTATTGTTTTGAAGAAGAAGAATTTGGCCTGCATGTTTTCATCATTGTCATCGTTATTATCGTCAGGCAGCACATGTTTAAAATGAAATCTTCCAAACCCGTCATTATCATTATCAGAATCATAACCATCATCATCATCATCATCATCATCATCATCATCATCATCATCATCATTATCATCATCATCATCATCATCATCATCATCATCATCATCGTCATTTCATAATCATGATAAGCATCATCATCATCATCATCATCATCATCATCATCATCATCATCATCATCATCATCACCATCATCATCCTCCTCCTCCTCATCATCATCAGCAGCAGCAGCAGCAGCAGCAGTAGCAACATCATCATCAGCAGCAGCAGCAGCATAAACTTTCTTTTTTTACACTCATGTGTATTTGTTGCATTTGAAATCGCCATTGTCGTTCATAACTAGTTGTCCACATTAGCCTGAAATGAACATTGAGGTTTAACGTCTACGCCCACCATTGGCGATATGGCAGACCGGGATCAACATCTTAAGTAACAAAGGGTAAGGACCTTAATCAACACTGAACCACCATGTACCAGGGCAATCAGACTGCTAAAATGGACAGTAAAGACTGCCACTTTTTATTTATCCCACCACGGGATTTGAACCTGGATCATCGATGTGCCAGGCGAACACTCTACCACTTGAGTTACGGCGGTGGGACATCACAGTAGCCTAAAGCTGGTGATGTTGGGGATGGGATTATGATGATGATAATTCTGCTGCTACTGCTGCTGGTCGATGAGGATGATACTGCGTCTGTGGCTGCTGCTTATGCGAATAGTGAGGGTGATGATTGTGCTCCTGCTGCTCCTGCTAATGGTGATAGCCATAATGAAAAAATAATACGACCACCATAATCATTGCGGCGACGACCACAATGAATACTACTTGACAATGACAACAACGATGACGACTACGATATTAATGCACTAATGATCCAAACAAACTGACAGCATTCTTACTTGGTGATGAAATCTGGTGTTAGGATGTTCTTCTTATTTCTGGGGCCCCCACTCGAGTTATCTTTGCTTTTCGTGTAGCCAAACTGCGCTTTCAGTCGGGACTCCAAACCGCTGAGATCAAATTTGGGTAACTCTATTTTCTGCAGCTTCCTTGGGTCAGGCGGAATTGCGTCCCTTTCTATCTCCATTGCCACTTCCATGACTGGAAGTGATAGGACAGTGAAGTGGACGAGTCCTTTTTGGTGGAAATAAAAAAAGCGTAGAATTTAAAGAATTTTAAAAAAAAATCCTGTATACAAATAATCCTATCCTATCCTATCCTGTCCCGTAACCCGAAGGTCGTAGGGGCACCACAGATGATCGTTTAACCAGCATACTCCATCTTTCTCTGTCCTCAGCAGCCCTCATGGCTTCGCTCAGTGTCAAACCAGTCCATTCTCGAATGTTGTCCTCCCACCTCTTTTTCGGTCTCCCTCTTCTTCTACCTCCTTGCACTGTGCAAATAATATAAAGAATAATTGGATGAGTTGGTTAGACATAGATGTATGGGTAATAGCAGCAGTAGTCCAGCTATCCTGCACTCCCTCCCTCTCCCTCTTCCAGCTCTTCCATTCCCATGCCCTAGACGGGTGAGTACCATCTAGGCCTATATAATGCACGCCGCACTAGGTCTCTCCTCTCTTATTCCCGGTCGTGAACAGCGGTCCGAGGAGTCGGACGATGCGCCTCTAGCAGCAAGTGGGCGCCTGGAGCGGCGTGAATAAGAACCTGTATCTCTAGCACATTGAGCAGCTCTTGAGCTTCAAAACGCAGAAGGATCTTTTTTTTTTAAGTAACAATAATCTCCCCCAAGATCATGCCGAGCGCCTCAACAGTTAGTCAAGCAGTCGGTTTTTAATAAGCCAGTCAGATAGTCAATCACATCAATGTTAAATTCTGATTTGTTATTCAGGGAATGAATGAACCAATCGATCCGTCTATCTTTTCATGATATTAATCTTTTAGGATTCTATCAATAGACAACATATGAATCATCTATCTTTTCATAATATTCATCTTTTGGGATTCTATCAATAGACAACATATGAATCATCTATCTTTTCATGATATTAATCTTTTAGGATTCTATCAATAGACAACATATAAATCATCTATCTTTTCACGATAATTATTCATCTTTTAGGATTCTATCAATAGACAACATATGAATCATCTATCTTTCCATGATATTCATCTTTTATGATTCTATCAATAAACATATAAATCATCTATCTTTTCATGATAATAATCTTTTATGATTCTATCAATAAACATATGAATCATCTATCTTTTCATGATATTTATCTTTTATGATTCTATCAATAGACAACATACATGTATGAATCATCTATCTTTTCATGATACTACTCTTTTAGTATTATATCAATAAACATATGAAACATCTATCTTTTCATGATATTTATGTTTTAGGATTCTATCAATAGACAACATATGAATCATCTATCTTTTCATGATATTTATCTTTTATGATTCTATCAATAGACAACATACATGTATGAATCATCTATCTTTTCATGATACTACTCTTTTAGTATTATATCAATAAACATATGAATCATCTATCTTTTCATGATATTTATGTTTTAGGATTCTATCAATAGACAACATATGAATTAATCAATCAATATGACACTGACAAGATTATAAACCGAACAAAATATGTCTGTTGTCTAATACCCACATTGTAAATAGATGTTAAAATAAATGTTAAATTACAATAAATAAATGTATAAATATATAAATAAATAAATATATAAATAAATAAATAAGTTTAAAACGTCTGGCTTTATACATAATTAGCATACCGTCCTGTGCAAATGACCTTTTACAAGCCTTCATTCTGAACGTTCACGCAACATAATTTATTTCTGGTGACTGATGGTGACAATAATTGACATTTCCCGAATTAATGGCGAAAACAAACCACCTGGGCAGTTTACAGAGACAGGGAAATATAGATAGATAGATAGATAGATAGATAGATAGATAGATAGATAGATAGATAGATAGATAGATAGATAGATAGATAGATAGATAGATAGATAGATAGATAGATAGATAGATAGATAGATAGATAGATAGATAGATAGATAGATAGATAGATAGATAGATAGATAGATAGATAGATAGATAGATAGATAGATAGATAGATAGATAGATAGATAGATAGATAGATAGATAGATAGATAGATAGATAGATAGATAGATAGATAGATAGATAGATAGATAGATAGATAGATAGATAGATAGATAGATAGATAGATAGATAGATAGATAGATAGATAGATAGATAGATAGATAGATAGATAGATAGATAGATAGATAGATAGATAGATAGATAGATAGATAGATAGATAGATAGATAGATAGATAGATAGATAGATACAATAAAATATCACTCAGTCCCATGTACAACAATTTGCAATGTGTTGTGATGCTAACTAATCGTATGTATAATTTAATGTCTTTTCGTTCACGTACCTTATCCAGCAAAAATCCAGGTGGTCAGCATGCACAATACAAATTTATTTTCAGATAATCGTGCCTTAGCTTTATACTAAAAGCAGGTCGATGCTAAGCCAAGCGTTTCAATGTACTGTACCACAGTATTGAACTAACCTTTGTGAGTCTCTGCCTCTACTTTATTCATGCGGCCTGCGACGACATGTTTGAAACGCGCTACCCTGTTACAGGCGCCTGCCCGGAACATTCTTGCTTAGAATACTTTTCGGTTTTCCTACACATAATGCTGAACAATTTAAGTCGTCTGCGCCATTTTTTTCAAGTAAGAAGGGTAAATACTAATACTAAACCGCCAAGAAAACAGAGTTTTTGATGTAGTTAAGCGAGATTGAAAATCAAAAACTAGTCGAAAAACGGAATTGCCACAGTCAAGCGCCTACAGCATCAGTATTTGTTATGACAACGCGGTCGTGTTGGATCAGGATTGCCTCCCTTTTGTTTACTGTAGTTATTGCTTGAATGGAGGTTGCAGTTAGGCCTACGAATAGTATAGTGTAGTGTGTTAGGAAAAACAAAAAACAACAACAACCGAGGGCTGTTTTTTACACATTGGGTATAATAGGGGGCAAAGGAATGCACGAGAGAGACTGACGGACGATTAGAAAATGAAAAGAATATATAGTTATTAGATAAATGTAAACTAAATACAAATAGTAAATCGCCGCAGAGCAATGCAAGAGGCTAACTTCTTAATTAAATTACTTTAGTCAGTAGGCAATTAGCTACCTGTGGTTGGTTGGTAAATTGGTTTTAGTTAGATGGGTAGATATGGGTATGGACTGCCAGTTAGGCATTTAGTTTGTTAGTAAGGTTGATATTTCTTCGTAATATTTTGCTCTTTATCAAAACGGGTGTTACTGTTCAATAAAGAGCCTTTATGTTCTCTGGGCCAGATTTGTGAAGATGGGATCTTCTGTCTCTGTCTTTCTCTGTCCGTCTCGGTCTTTTGGTCTCTCTATCTCTGTCTGTATATATATTTCTCTCTCTAATCCCCCCCCCCATATCTCTCTCTCCATTTTCTCTTCCCCCCCTCTCTAAGTAACTATTTAATACCTAGTGTAATTGTAATAAATGTCTAAAGTCCAAAGTCTCCGGTCGTTATTGCATTTATGAGACACTATTAGCACCTCTCTCTCTCTCTCTCTCTCTCTCTCTCTCTCTCTCTCTCTCTCTCTCTCTCTGTCTCTCTCTCTCTCTCTCTCTCTCTCTCTCTCTCTCTCTCTCTCTCTCAGCTTTGTCTTGTCCCGCTCGCAAGAATGAGAAAGAAGGGAACTACCATGTCACATACCACAACTGCATGGCATAGAGTACCAGGAATCCGGTGAATGATTATGAAATTCTATATGAAAGAACGTTGAATTGGTTCTAACGCTCGATCTTATGATCGATTGTCTAAACAATGAATGAAGGCATCGCTCCAACAGTCAGGACGTCCCAGTTCCACTAAAACATAAAGCTCTACAACATTCATGCTCCTGCTGCGTGCACGTGTTCGTGTACACGCATCTCATAAACACACACATATACACACATGCATGCTTACGGGCGTGAACAGGTACATACAGTATATTCACAAGAACACGCATATCATACACAAACACCCGCAGAGCCACACATATATAAAGCAAACACATACAGAGAGAGAAAGAGAGAGAGCGAGAGCGAGAGTGCGTGTGTGTGAGAGAGAGAGAGATCGAGAGAGAGACAGAGACAGGCAGAGACAGGCAGACACACACACAAACACACACACACACACACACAAACACACACATTTTGACAATTTATTCTCGAACTTACGACGAAGAATTATATTACAACGCATCGTCTTCTGATAATAATGAAATGTAAGCATTGACAGCAACAGGCGCACGAAAACATCAAAAAAAGAAACTGACAATGAAGCCTTCAAAAGGCACACAATCACCCTCCCTGGCACAATACACAAGCTATAAAGTGGTCATTTTTCTTGGACATGAATCATTGCTAGTCAAAATGAAGGATTATCCGACCATTTTCAACAGTTCTGGGTTAATTTGTTAAATAATAAATATAACATGTGCCACATTTTTGGGATTTTATGCTACCTCTCTCTTCTCTCTCTCTCTCTCATACACGCACAAACACACACACACACACAAAAGCCCAAAATACAACACATCACCATACTGAAGGCATAGTAGTTAATTTTTTTTTTAAATAACAGACTGTGTTAATGATAATTTGAATGAAGAATTATTTTTATTTTTATTTATCATTCTTGCATACACTGTGACAGACGGACCAGTTTACCCTGCTTACTGTACTATTTAGCCTTGTGTAGTCAATGTAATCTTAGAATGTTAATGTAGTATAGAGCAGACGATGACAGTATAACGGAGGTACACACACTGCGAGCTTGACGCAAACAGTGCAGTGACGTCAGCACTGTGTGCCTTGGATCGGAAAGCTTATCCAATGGGACTCAGGCAGAGCGGTTAGAGCCGGTTCTGAATGGTTCAAAACCTAGCATAGATTGAGTCAGTCCTATGAAATACGCCGAAGTCTACACAGCTAGACCGGAGCAGAGAAAAATCTCCACTCATAGACCAGGAAGCAGGACTTTGAGAATCTTAGAATTCAATCAAGTAGCCACGTGCCTGACTTTGTCAAACAGGTAAATGAACATACTTCTGTTTCATCGTGATATATTTATAGTATTGTTGAAATTATGTTTGTGGAATTTGCTATGCATAGATTTGAATTGTTCGTCCAACGTTGCGTGACCACGTGGCGAAACACGACCGGTTGCGCCGCCATGTTGTATACCGGACGGAACCACTGTTGTTTAACCTATATGTATGTTTGCAGACCAGTGGCTGTACCAGTGAATGTTTATAATATTATTAATTCTGTATGTGTATAGTTAGCCACAATTTATATTTATGTATGTATAGGAAATTAGAGTTGAGATTCCAGTGGACCACGGACGTAGCAGAATGTTCGTCGCTTATGTATAGAGATGTGGAGCTATCACTGAGGGCTACTTTGGCTTTCAGTGAGACGCTCTGCACAGACCTATTATTCAAGGTTGTGCAGAAGTTCGTCTCTTATGTTACAGACGAGCAGGCGAGATATCCCGTGCGCCCATCTCACCAGAAAACACGAGTTGGCTGTTTAGCCTCTACAGCACAGGACTGAGAGAGCAACCCTGGAAAACACTCTCCAAGACAACACAGATTGTCAAGGAACCAAACTACACGACAACCCATCGTGTACCAGAAGCTACCTCATCACAGGGCTTCAAACCCGCACCACACAAGCTAAGTGCCCAGGAATCAGTGCACTTAAACTGGTAGCAAAAGGACCACTGTAGTCCACTCTTCAGAAACTATAGTAAAACGGACCACAGTAGTCCAATCTACATGAACTCTAGTAGCCAGTGCCCTATGAAGACATAACAGCTGCCTAGACTATCAGCGATCGAATTATTTGCATTGACTTATGACCTTTTAAGGTAGATTAGTACATTGAAGATCTTGTATAGAGTAGAAGAAATAAATGTGTGATTTTAACTGTTATCAAGTGGCTGGACTACATATGATTCTTAGCCGTGTGAAAGCTAGTGTGACAGTGATCTTTTACCATTTTTCTATCTATCTCTGTATCCCAGCCTTAACACAGACCGAGCGAAATAAATAAATGTATTAAAGTAATCCACCGGGTGACTAACTAGCAGTTCCCATAGGATAAAGCGTGAGGGTTACAGCATCCCATTGTGCAGAGCCCAGCAACCCATAAACCCCACGTTACATACACCTACACTTAATCACAATCGTATGACACATATACACACATGCACACCCCTGTCATGTGTGTCACTAATAGCCACAGTCAGAATATCAGTCACAATGGATATTCATACACACATATGTCACTACATCGCTTTTGCCATACTTTACAACCCTATAATCGCTCCCACACTGAGATTTTTGGCAAGCCACTTGGCACTGCAGGCACGAACGCCAATCATTTTCAGTCCTGATACCACCCTTTGATGTACATTCCATACACTGTTTATATTATCAGAACCGCTGTGGGAATCTTACATGAAAACCCCAGCGCATTAATGTCAAGGCAGGGTAGCATATATGTATCAAACCTGAATGCACAGCACCTGTCAATAATTGCGTCGAATGGCACTGCAATCTCTACCAAGAACACTTCACGGCTAGACTGATTGATGACAGTAATGTCAGGTCGCCACACTTTCATAACCAAATAGCACGTGTCTTTGATGACAACAAGGGAATCCCCGTCTGGAATGCGTGACGTCACCACGTCAACCCCTTATAGAGCGACTTTCAGCGGTCAACTCTAGACTTGTCTGGAAGTTCAACTGCGCATGTCGCGTTCGTTGGTTCTCTGAAAGACGTTTTGGTCAAATTCTAGTCGATTACATCCGGTAAAATGGCTGTCCCCAGATTGCTTGCATTAGATTTTCTGCTTTCGATTAAGTTTAAAGGTTGTAAACCCTATGTTTAGTTGAAAACTTTAATTGAAACTGGTAACAGTTTGACCCACATAGGTTTTCTTTACATTTTTGCATTGTTTATGCTAAAAAAAAATAATTATCTGTAGGTGTACAAAGAAAAAATTTGTGCAACGCGCCTCAACTTTCACATCGACTGTCGGCCATTTTGAACGCTTCAAACCCGGTCAAACTCGCGCCGGGATGAAGGCTGGACTAAAAAATTCCCGAACGGCCTCATCGGGTTGATCTAGATCATCTTTCAGCGGTGTTTAGATCAACTCTAGAGTCTAGGGTAGCCGTCGCCCCGTGTTGTGCACAGCCTGATATTTCGTGCTCCTATTGAAACAGTTTCGGAGAACGCCCAGCCCTCCCTGTGGTCGTGAGGTAAATACACACACACGCGCGCACCTCTCTCTCTCTCTCTCACACACACACACACACATTTGCACACAAGCATAGATAAACAGAGAGAGAGAGAGAGAGAGAGAGAGAGAGAGAGAGAGAGAGAGAGAGAGACGCACATACTCATACACACGCATTTGCACAAGCACAGACAAACATATATACAAAGAGAGTGACTTAGGAAGGAAAGAGAGGGAGACAGACAGACAGACAGACAAACAGACAGACAGACAGAGACTATTCGACGAAGGCAACCCAGTACAGTCTTCGTACCTTATTTGTAGATAAAAGACACTTCATGAAAGGAACAGTAATCTGAGCTGGCAAGTAAAGGAAGCGTTTTAAATGGTTTGTAATCCCTTGTCACTCCCACCGACCCATAAACCTCCCACTTCCTCTCTTTACTTTCTTCAGCACCACCACCACCCTCCACTGTCCACCTTCTTCTCCCTTTCTTCCTCCCCTTCTCCACCTCTCCCCCTCAAAATAAATAAAAATAAATAAATAATATTAATAAATATTTATGTTAATTAATTTAAATATATTAAATGAATATTTAACACAGTGGTGAAAAAACGGAAACTCCGATGGTATGGCCACGTCAACAGATCATCAGGTCTTGCAAAGACCATTCTGCAAGGCACAGTGCAAGGAGGTAGAAGAAGAGGGAGACCGAAAAAGAGGTGGGAGGACAACATTCGAGATTGGACTGGTTTGACACTGAGCGAAACAATCAGGGTTGCTGATGACAGGGAAAGATGGTGTACGCTGGTTAAACGATAATCTGTGGTGCCCCTACGACCTCCGAGTTACGGGATAGGATAGGATTGGATAGGACATGTATTAATTTTTATTTTTATTTTTAAAATAAACTACCTTTTTCATAACCCCCAGAGGGATCCTCAAATCACAGTGGTGAAGACAAGGAAACTCCGATGACAGGGCCACGTCACCAGAGCATCAGGCCTTGCAAAAACCATCCTGCAAGGCACGGTGCAAGGAGGCAGAAGAAGAGGAAGACAGAAAAAAGAGGTGGGAGGACAACATTCGAGATTGGACTGGTTTGACACTGAACGAAGCCATAAGGGTTGCTAATAACAGAGAAAGATGGACCACGCTGGTTAAACGATCATCTGTGGTACCCCAACGTCCTTTGAGTTACGGGATAGGATATAGGATAGGATAGAATCCACAAAAAGCGGCTTAAAATTGTGAAGTCATAACTCGCAAAGTGAATACAACATCGCTAGAGTCAAAAGGAAAATCTAATGGTCAAAGTCACGCACATTGACATCGATTCCAGAATTAAAATTGCTGACATGAGTTGGGGGAAAAAAATCGTCCAACCGAAGAAATTATTTTACTGGTCAAAGTCACGCATTCCGACTCGCAAAAATGAACTCGCAAAAATGAACATAATTTCCAACTTGGTTTCCAGAATTCATTTTGCTGACATGGGTAGCGAAGAGTGGAGGGAATGACGGGGGGTGGGGGTAGGGGGTGGGGTGGGGGGTGAAAGGGGTGAGTGAAGGGGGTGAAATCGCCCAGTCGAAGAAATCATTTTACTGTTCAAAGTCATGCGTACTGACTCGCAAAATGAACAGAAAATCGCGGAGTCGAGGAAATTATTTTACATGTCAAAAGTCAGGCATTGTCACTCGCACAATGAACGCAACCACGTCACAGAGTCAAAGAAAATGTATAATTGTTCTACATCACGCACGATCTCTCCTCTCTGCCATCATAATTTATTGTACTTAACTGTTGAATGGCTTGGCAGATTATCAAACTGCCATAATTATATCTTATGACCAACGTAATAGTAGGAAAAAGCCAAAACAACATGACCAGAGTCCATGAAGTAAGAGTGTGCCCTCAATACTTAAAGTCAATTCAACAAACTTTATTACCAACAATAGAGAAATATAGATGGCATTTCGTTGAAGTTTCGCTTCGTTAACCTTTCGTAGCATGAAGGATCTGCGCGCAGCCGTTCCAACTCAACCATTTTCGTTTTAGCAGCATAGAAAGACGGGTCAGCGAACTTTCCGTCGCTGAAATAAGGGACGCAACCTTTTGTTTTAGCGATTCCCTTAGAGCAACTCTCCTGTGGTGAAATCAAAAAAATCGTGTTTCCAAGGGACAGTACTCGTGTGTACCCTGCCAAACAGTATCCTACAACCAGGCCTACAATACTGATACTGTAGAAGAACTTAAAACAAATAATTTACCCCTTTTAAAAAATAAAATATAGATATATAAATCGTCCATTGAAAAAAACAACAATAAGTTACATATAAAAGCAATTTAGACGTATATGTTATGTCACCTTGAAGCAAACAAGCCGGAATAAAATGCCAATCGATGGGGTTCCTCTTGTCGCCATTTTGGATCTCTCAATTCCAAGGCTTTCGACACATGCATCTCTCAACAAATGCCTACAATCTCATAACAGCATTTTGAATGGAAGACGTGCAACTCAATAGTCCGAATATCAATCTAAGTATTTCTTAGAACAAGATGCTGCTGCTAATTGACCGAGATAACATTAACACCTAATGACGAAATGGTGTTAGTGTAATCTTGGATTTTCAAGAAAGTGGCTTCGCTTATTGGAACGAAAATCGTATCGCGTGAAGGAGGAAGTCACGTGACCTTCAAAAATGTGTGACGCAGTACAACCGAAACTCCCAGCGAAAGTGATTTCGTTGAGCATCTATGCATCTCTATTTGAGGATTGGTACAGCGTTTCACTTTTATAAAGGGACCCACATTTAGCCACGCCTCATTGACAGAAACATTCACAACAAGTCTGCCGTGAACTGACAAAACCGAGCAAGTCCACAAAACCTACTTTCGAGAAAATCGACGTTTTGTGTTGCGCTATATTACGCGATCGTTTCTGGAAGTTTAAGGGCATATTATAATGCAATTCCTCGATTTAAGAGTGCATACCTTGAATGTTAAAGAAATGTTTGATAGATTTGATGTTTTAAGACTATTTGTGGACTTGCTTTGTTTTGTCAGATTATTCTTGAGATAGGTCTTTGTTGAGAACATGACAAAACCAAGCAAGTCACCCACTTGGTTTTGTCAGTTTATTATTGAATTAAATCCTTGTTAAAAAAATTCACAAAACCAAGTAAGTCAAATCCGCTTGGTTTTGTCAGTTTATTATTAAGTAAATCCTTGTTTTCAAAATTCACCAAACCAAGTAAGTCCCATAGGCCGTTTCTTTGTTAAAAAGTCTGACGAGATGAGTTACATAAGTTCGGTTTTGTAAGATGTGGGTGCGGCAGTTAAAGTGTATGTATGTGTGTGCGTGTTTATTATTGTTTTTAGACATTCTTCACTTAATATTCCTCGGTTGGTATGCAGGAGTCATGGTTATGGGTAGCCCGTAGCGCAGTGGGTATGCGCCTGTGTCCAATGCCGATGGTCGCGGGTTCGAGCTCCGCACGGGGCAAAAATTTGTGATTCTTATGAGACTTTACGGGTCACCGAGGGTTCTCTCCGGGTACTCCGGTTTCCTCACTCCCTTCAAAATAATATTAGATGCAGCCAATTTAATTTAAAAAAATACAAAACTATTTTCCTTTCAGTTTCCTATTGTAGCGATCTTCCTGCCTTTACACCACGTGTATGTCTTGTATTTTGTTGCCCTTGTTGTGTGTCTGTAATATATTTGTTGCTGTTTGTTTGTGGGTTCGGGCACTGAACAGAATAGACCCAACGTTTCCCGGCGTGTCGTAAGAGGCGACTAACAGGGGTAATGTTCACACGGCATCACTGGGCGAAAGTCTTCTACACAGAAGTCACCTGCCAGGGCGAGGAACCTCACGCTACTACAGGTTCAACGACCACGTGCTCAGGGCCAAGGCGAGCCACACTGTATTCGTGGATTTCGGCTGTGGCCAACAGCCTGGAGAGGATTGGGCATCGTCAAGTCTTTTTTTGCCCAAGACACACTACATGATGACACTATCCACTAATTCCATACCGGATCGGTCGTCGCCCGGCTCAAGGACCGCGCCTTCCGTTGGCCACCAGAACGGAGGTGTTAAGTATGCTACTGATGGACAATTTAGCAAGATCCGCGCGAGAAACAACATCGTCATAGGAACCTGGAATGTCAGGACCCTAACTGCGGAAGGAAAATTAGAAGAAATGGCCCACGAGTTGGACCACTATCGATGGAACGTTCTAGGCATCAGCGAACTGCGCTGGAAAGGCCTAGGTGAAACAACGACCGACAAAGGCCACAAGCTCTATTTCAGCGGTAGAGATGACAGGCACGAACACGGCGTTGGAATCGTGGTCCACAAGAACATTCTAGCCACTGTCATGGGTTGCCGCCCAGTCTCCAGTAGACTCATTACCATCCCCCTGAGAGCAGCCCCTTTCAACATCACCATCATCCAGGCCTATGCCCCAACATCAGACTATGACGACAGCGAAGTGGAGGATTTTATGAAAATCTACAGGCGGTCCTTGACCAAGTGCCGAAAAAGGACATAGTCATAATGCAAGGCGACTGGAATGCCAAGGTTGGCCAAGATGCGCACCACAACTGGGGAGACACATGTGGACCCCACTGCAACAACGAGACAGATGACAGGGGTCTGAGATTCTTGGAGTTTGCCAGATACAACAATCTGGTACTGGCAAACAAGCTTGGTCTCCACAAAAACTCCATACGATGGACATGGCACAGTCCCAGCGGGGAGCATCACAACCAAATAGACTACATCATGGTCAAGAAACGCTTCAGATCAAGCATCAACATTGGCAGGACACGCACTTTTCCAGGAGAAGACATCGGAAGTGACCACGATCTCTTGATGATGTCTTTCCGGCTCCACTTGAAGAGAGTAAATACAGCAAAGTGCACTAGACTGAAGTTCGACCTGGACAAACTGCAAGACCCGGAGGTGGCAGAACTATTTCAGGCCACAATTGGAGGGAAATTTGCACCACTGCTCATTTTAGGGGCTGGTGAAGTAGATGTCAACACCATGACCACCACCTTCAACTCAGCTGTGATAGATGCCGCCACTGAGATCCTTGGCAAGCACCGACCAAAGAAAAAGCCGTGGATCACACCTGAACTTTTGGATCTGTGTGATAAACGAAGAGATAAAAAAAAAAAAAAAAAAAAAAAAAAAAGAACACCTCACAGGGAGCTCATATTTACCGAAAAATCAATAATGACATCCGAAAAGGCATGCGCACAGCAAAAGAGAACTGGATAGAAGATCAATGCCAGGAAATAGAGAACAGTCTGAACAAGAACAACAGCAAGAAGGCCTACCAGACTGTAAAGCGGCTGACAAGTGTCAAACAGCCCAAAGTCTCCACGATCCAAAGCAAGTCTGGCATATGCCTTACAGAAGAACAAGAAGTCTAGGACAGATGGACAGAGTTTTGCTCCGACCTTTACAACCATACACCAAATGGAGACCCATCAGTTCTAGCATGTCCCTATAACAGAGAAGAACAAATCCTCCCAATTCTCCGGGAAGACGTTGAGGCAGCAGTGCTATCGCTAAAGAAAGGGAAGTCAGCGGGAGTGGACAACATACCCGCGGAACTGCTACAAGCAGGAGGAGAAGCGATGATTGATGCCCTCACTATTATCTGTAACAAGATCTGGCAGAGTGGAGAGTGGCCTATACCATGGGCCCAGTCGCTTGTCATCACTCTTCCCAAAAAAGGTAACCTTCAGGAGTGTGAAAATTACCGCACCGTCAGCCTCATCAGCCATCCCAGCAAGGTCCTCCTGAAAATAATACTCAACAGGTTGAAACCCCAAGCTGAACAAATCATAGCTGAAGAACAAGCAGGATTCAGGGCAGGGCGAAG
>CM072526.1:18611114-18673614 GCA_036898135.1 Oncomelania hupensis | reverse complement strand
TCTTCTTCTTCTTCTTCTTCTTCTTCTTCTTCTTCTTCTTCTTCTTCAAATGTTTACACTATAGAGGAGATTATGAATCCACGTTTTTTTTTAAAGGTGAAAGCTCTCATTAAAGCATGTAAGCAGATTAAAGAAGACATTGAGTTCCTCCGATAACCTCATTTCAGGAGTCTACAATAGGAATCCTTGACAAACGTCATAACGCGTCACTCAAGCAATACCACCGGTAAACACTGCTCTCCGATTGGTTATTACAGCATTCCTAACAACGCCTTAGATCTGTTCGCAACGCACCGCCGCGTTCATCTGCTGGGTGCCTGTGCCTCTATTCTCTAGCAGATAAGTCGTTAACTGTTTTAGCAGATTCGGTCGGACATGAAGTATATAGATGGCAATTCTCGTAAATATTAGATCCGTTTAATGCGTAACTATGTAAGCAAATAGTCATCCCTTAGCGTGAATTAGACAGACATGTGTGTCTGTCTTTCTTTCTCTGTCTCTCTGTGTCTGTCTCTATCTGTCACTGTCTCTGTCTGTGTCTCTGTCTCTGACTGTCTCTCTCTCTCTCTCTCTCTCTCTCTCTCTCTCTCTCTCTCTCTCTCTCTCTCTCTCTCTCTCAATCGTTCATGTTAACTGTCCATCTGACGTTACGTTACATTCGTTACAGTTTTAGTCCCCGACACATAGCATATAGGGGACTATCGATTAAGAGTTTATTATAATATAAGAATTTCATTAACAGTCCAGGGTGAATTTAAAAAAATCATATTAGGACAACGTTAAAACGATAAAAAGCTTATATGGACGACAATATAAGTGGGCTTTATTATTAAAAGAGTTGATTTAAAAAAATACTAAAGTTAGCGACGACACCATGGAGAAAAAAAGCCAAAACGTCAAAATGCCTACTCCTTAGTTATTATATTTGATCGGCTTTGGACACCACGGTAAATATAGGTCTAGGGTCTAATAGTTTATCATAACTGCAATAACGACCCAAGCCTATACCTCGTTTCTGGAAAACCCGGTGGAGAAAGTTTGTCGAAAACAACGGATAATCCCTCCCCACATTGCCTTTTGCTCTAGGGTTCAAACCCGCTTTAACTTTCTAAATAATAGAGATCAGCTTCATGTTTTCCCCTAATATTACCAACCCTACAAACAGAGAAGTAACTGGAAAGATTATTCACAGCAGTGTATAGCTTTTGCCGCTATCGGGCTGTTAGTAAGGTTATATAGGCAGTCGGCACGAAAATGACGCTGACTCCAAACTGAGTGTCAGATGCTGTCAAGGGCATATGCCTACACACAACCTATGCTTGATAGATCTTGTCGCAAGAGGACTTGTTCAACCCAGCACTAAGGCTACTTGCCTACACGTTCAGCCGGCTTTGACCTGTGTACATTAAAGTCGCTGCTTAGCAGACGACACAAGTCAGTGGTGTGCTAAGCATGTGTAAGCCAACTCTCGCTATAGTATGCAGTGACCTCATCCAGCTGACGTATACACACCCCCGCTAGAGGTGCTCAGGTAGGACTAGACTTTCGCGGGCTTTGGCTGACCACAAAGCTAGGTAGGTTCAGTCTTTGCTTTGTCTGAACCTCACACGAGAAGGAGCAACGCTCTAAAAGATCTCTCTAACTGAAGACTAGCAGTTGACGGGTGAAAATCAATTCATCGACAGTATAGGCACAGCATGACATTGTCAAAAAGGTCAATGATCGATCTTTTGTTTCATCGCGATTTATTGATAATATTGTTGTATTATGCTTCTGAAGTTTTGCCATGTTTTATCATTGTGAATATTAGTAAAACTTTGCTTGACCACGTGGCGGACCCACGACCGGTTTCGGCACCATGAGGTATCCCCTACGGACCAACTGTTGTTTCTCCTATGTGTAGTAGAGCAGACCAGTCAGTGGCTGTACCGGAGAATGTGCATATTGTTAATTACTTCTCCATGTGTTTAGTTTAACCTTAATATATGTATACATGTCTATATAGGAAGTATGTTGGAGATTCCATTGGACCACGGACTTAGAAAAATGATCGTCCCTTGTTCATATAAGTGGAGCTATCACTGAGGACTGTTTCTTCCCTCAGTGAGACGCTCTGCACACCTTTAGTATAGAAGGCGTTGCAGAAACTCGTCTTATGTTTTGCAGACGAGCAGGTTCGTTGGTCCGATGCAGGAGATAGACCACTGAGAGGCACCCCTGACATTCGGTGTGCAGTGGAGCATCTAGCACTGAGCTACGATAGCCCAATAGTCTACTACCCAGAAGACGAGACCACAACACCGCTCATCGCCAAGACAGTTAAGTCACTAGAAACCGTGCACCAAAACTGCTCTAGAAGGACTGTGCGATAGTCCATTCTCCTGAAACGACCAGTAGACCAACCAGAAAAAATAGCCCAATGATGAGACAGCAGAAATTATCAAGAACTGTAACAGCATAGACCCATCAAGGAGCAAACTATTCGAAGTGAATTTGGACATTTAAGTGAGTAGAGTGTTTAGAGAATTATGTATAGAGTAGAGGAAATAAATGTGTGATATTTACTGTTAACAAGTGACTGGACAACCTATGTCCCATAGCCGTGTGAGAGCTAGTGTGTCAGTGAATCTTTTGCCATTTTCTCCCTATCGCTATAACCCTATCCGCACACAGACCGGGCTAAACATATAAATGTATTAAGATTAGTCACAGGATGATTATATTAGCCGATCCCCACAGACAAAGACGAGTGGGTAATAGCATTCCATTGTGCAGAGCCCAGTAACAATAGATCCACTGTCACAGATCTCTGACACTCAGACAGCGTTAAAGTGGAAACCGTCCTATTAAAACGGCCAATTTCTAATTGCGGGGAATTTCGTGTGACTGGGGTGCAGTACTAGGACGTTATATCGGCGCCATTCCGCACTGTGGCCTTTACTCTTGTTACAACACGTTTTCATTGAGCAAGTGTGTAAGAAAAGTCTGCCTAGAGATCAGTCAATAACAATCCATAGGCCTACGAATTGAAAGCAGCTTTTAGTTTTAGGTAGTTCTTGTACAAATTCCTGTGGGTTCTACTGGTACACTGTGTGGGTCGGTGTATAAACTTTTGTATTCCTGTTATTTTACCTGAAGAAGTGGATACCGAAAGTTGAAAAGAGGAGTGAAATGGTAGGTTGCTTGTTTTTTCTAAATCGCTTCTGTTTTGTAGCTCTATAGCGCTTGTATAGTGGTTGTGCTATTAATGTTTGCTTTTCCGTTGTGTTATATTATGCTTAAAAAAAAGCGCATGAGTGGATTGTAGGTTATGCATATAATTGTACCCAAGCAAATCATAACTCGTTCCTGCCCCAGTGTTTAGCAGTTATTAGTTTTGCGTTGTAGAAAAATCCATTCTTGGCGAGTAAGCTACTAGGACTTAGCTTCAGGAATGTACAGGTGGTTGGAAACTAACTCCCTAATTAAAATTGCTTATTACGTTTAAAACCCGTTCGGCATTCACATGAAACAAACTCAGATGGTTCTCTCACATCACAATGGTAGAATGTAACTGCCAGTCTTTGATTTGATCTCGCAATGACGAGAACCGCCCAAACATGGTCCGTAGTCTGACACTTGGTCTTGTGGTCTTCTTCATAGGTCTGACGTCTTATGTCAACTGAGCTCGCTCACGGATGGTCACGTGAAGGGCCATTTTGGGGCTAACTCTCTCATCGTAAGATCAAATCAGTGATGGCATGTCCATGCTCCCGCTGTTAAGGATTACAGTACGTTTTGTGTCGTGCAAAGGACATTGTAAGGACATTTCAATAGGAATCTGCTTTTTAACCAATCACCTTGTAGATATTGTACGTGTTGCCTTGTAAGCTCCCGGAAAACTCTTTCAGCAAAGTACACAAAACAAGTAGAGAGATTCGATACATTTTTATTTTTTTTTAATATATATATGTAATTATCTTCGTTACTCATGGAGTATACATATTTTAAAATATAAAAAATCTCCTTTTAAAATTGCGGTACCTTGCAGTGACTAATTCTATCGCTGTTTGACTATGCAACTAAAATTAGGGTAACTTCGTGCTTTGTACCTTTTGCACTGGAAGATAATCAATTGTTGTTGTCTATAAACCTTTGGTATACTATCTCTATGATACTAACTATGCTTAGTGTGTTTCCATTGAGGTCTGGTGGCGCAATTGTTTAGGATTGGGGGAGAGGGAGGAGGTCTGGGATTTTTGGTTCGTGTATGGGCATGTACATCGGAGAAAGAGAGAGAGAGAGGGAGAGAGAGAGAGAGAGTGTGTGTGTTTGAAGAGAGAGATGGAGAGAGAACAAATAGAGAGAGACAGACAGAGGGACAAAAAGAAAGAAAGAAAGAAAGTAAGAGAGAGAGAGAGAGAGAGAGAGAGAGAGGGGAGAGAGAGAAAGAGAGAGAGAGAGAGAGAGAGAGAGAGAGAGAGAGAGAGAGAGAGAGAGAGAGAGAGAGAGAGAATAAAACCAACAACAACACCTGGGTAGTAGGCGTTATAATTTTCGGTTTATTAACTAAAACCTTCATCAGTAAGACCCAAGAACTCTCAGTAAGACCCAAGGACTGATGTACTTTTTCAAGATTGTCCACAGAGAGAGAGAGAGAGAGAGAGAGAGAGAGAGAGAGAGAGAGAGAGAGACAGAGAGAGAGACAGAGAGACAGAGAGACACAGAGAGAGAGAGAGAGAGAGAGAGAGAGAGAGAGAGAGAGAGAGAGAGAGAGAGAGAGAGAGAGAGAGAGAGAGAGAGAAGATTGATAATCTTTACATTCTATGTCTCGTTTCTTGGTTTTAAAGATAGTCCGACCCTTTGATCAGAATGTGGAAACAAGGATACTATGATTGATTATAGCAGACGACTTTTTAGAACGCTCCGATTCTATGTTCAGATTCAAGTTTCATAAATATTATACCCAAAACATGAAGGACTATATGAGCAGACAATCATTTCCCTAACTGTGAATTAGACATGTTATAATATTTTGTTGTCGCGTTTGGCTTAGGGTTCGTACTCACTCACTCACACACACACACCCACACACACACACACCACCACACACACACACTCACACACACCCACATACTTGCAATACATCAGAAATGGGTTCATTTAAGAATGTAGGAATCGGAAAGTCATTTTTTGATGGAAAAGGGTTAGGGCAAGGGTTAGTTGCAGCGCTGCAACTAGCCCTTACCCTAACCCTTCTCTAGAAAGTTGACCTATTTCGTCTCCTATAGGCGACGAGATAGGTCGAATTTTGCTTCAAACTTTTCCAAAAATTCACTGTATTTTCTCCGTCCCGGATAGTGCACTCCTATGTACTTAAAACACTCTTATGCACTACAACTGCACTCCCATGCACTAAAAGAGCACTCCCGCGCACTTAGAGAAAAGTGTGTTCCTGGAAAAAAGTGGGTTCCGAGCAAATAAACCCATTTGTTACTAGAAAAGACAAGGTCTGAAACCCATTTGTGCGCTTTTGTGCGTTCCCACGCTCCACCCCACACACACACACACCTACCCACACACTCACACACACACACAAGTGTACCCACAACCACACACACACGCCCAAACACACACGCATGCGCTTTAAGTTGTACAAGCAATGGAAGTGGTTGTCATCAACTGCGTCTTCTCTACTCCCTAACTGATCAAGGAACTGAGATGTGGGGGAGAAAAGAAACAAAATAGTACCTGTACTATATACAATGGCAGCGCGAGCGTGACAACCCAACCCATCAACCCATTTCAATCGAAGGATTTGGATCGCTGCGCTTTTAAGACACCCCGTCTATCGATTTGTTCTTGCGGTCAGCATCATAGTTACTGGACAGTGCTGTGAAGCATCAGGTAGTGAAGACGCAAGGAAAGCAATGTTTCAGCGACTGGTTCACGCTTGGGAGAGAGGTTGTCTACCTTTCATTTGTTGGTTAGTCTAGCCTTGGGTGACTCCTGCCGTGCAGAATCCTTTGGTGTGGCCATTAAGTTATGCAGGCCAAGGCATATGTTTTCACCGCCTGGCCATTCGCCTTCTGCTTTTGGTGGTGAGCAAGACAACAATGTTAGCAGGCATTTTAAGGAGGTCAGTGACAGTGACATGTAGAGAGTGTCGTGGCACTGGTAGCCGGCAAACCAGTTTACCTTCAACACGCTTACCCGCCTTACAGGGCAAATATTTCTATGTCTCTCTTACGAGAAATAAATGAAAACAGCAGTTCGGGTTGAGCCGTGTTCTCAAGGTGGTGGCCGAGATGGTTACCTGATGGCAACGAAGCTCCTGGAGCTCCATGTCGACCCTAAACTAATTCTGTGGATCACCAGTTTTCTCACCAATAGAACCCAAGCCGTTTCCTTTCAACACTCTCTCTCTCTGGCACCCTAAAAACTTCTACTGCTCTCCTCAAGGTACTGTTCTGTCACCGATTCTGTTCACCCTCTACACTAATGACTGTACTGGCTCTGACTCCTCACCTCTCATCAAATACTCCGACGACACCGCTCTCGAAGACCTTTCCAATTCTGACACTGTCTACTTTCAACAAGTTAACCGCTTCTGCACATGGTGCAAAGACAACTTTCTTGATCTTAACGTGACGAAGACAAAAGAAATGACGATCGACTTCTGACGAGACCCCGCCCCCATCCCCGACCTGTACATAGACGGTGCGAAAGTGGAGAGAGTGACAAACTACAAATACCTGGGGACGATTCTCGACAACAAACTGTCCTTTGACCAAAACACAGCTGCGATAGGAAAGAAATGCCGACCTCGACTGTACTGCCTTCAGAAACTCCGTTCTTTGAACATCAGCCGACCCATTCTTTCTTCTTTTTATCGCTGTTTTATTGAATCAGTTTTGACTTTGGTTTTATCTGCTGGTTTGGAGGGCTAAGTGTAAAGAACAAGAGGGTGCTTGACAGATTGGTGAGAGTGTGTGCGAGAGTGACGGGTGAAAGACAAAACAGTTTGAGAGAACTGCATGAAAACCGTGTGGTGAGGAAGGCGGGAGTGGTTATGAGAGACACTTCACATTTTTTAGCAAAGTACTATGAAATGTTGCCCTCTGGTCGCAGACTGCGTGTGCCTGAATGTTCTCTTGTAAGAACGATAAACAGTTTTATCCCAAAATCTATTGAGTTTTTAAATAAGCGCTAAGTAATAGTTTTGTATATAAGATCTTGATGTTTGAGATGTCTTTTAATACTGGAAATTTACTATAGATGTAGCCTACTGTGTACTTGTTTTATCTATGTATGTATTGTTTTAATGTTTCATACCGATCAGCAATTGTATGTCATAATTTCTCTGTTGAGATAATAAAGTATTCTTGAACTTGAACTTGAGAGGCGGGAGTTAAGTACTCGGCTCGGCTACACGTGGTGCAACGACCGGGAACAGGATGATGCTGGACCGTGGTAACTGTTGAAGGCATTTTTCACTGTTGTCAGTGAATGGAGATTGATTGGGCGTAGGCAGTGGTGGTTCCAGACATACCTGTTGCGAACTGGGAAACTATGAGGACATGGTTCGATTTGAGCTATGGGCTTTGTGGAGGAATGGGAAACGACTGGTTCACGCTTGGGAGAGAGATTTGCAATCTTCCATTTGTTGGTTAGTCTAGCCTTGGGTGGCATCTGCTGTGCAGAATCTTTTGGTGTGGCCATTGGGTTAAGGGCCTTTCAGACGTGAACATGTTTCGTGGCGGATAAACTTAAGGACATGCTTGTTTAGATTGGATAGGATGTGTATGCGTTTGTGTTGTGTGTGTGTGTGCGTGTGTGTGCGAGTATGTGTTGTATGTGTGTGTGTGCGTGGATAGTGTATGTATATATCTGTATGCTCCAGGTCTAAATTAAGTCTCGATGAAAGCAGAAGCACAACTTCCACTTAGAACAGTTCTAGCAAGTCTAGTATTTAATTAGTAACATTATTTATTAAAACTTTTGTTTTATCATGTTTCAGGTTCCCCAAATATCCAGAAAATAACTGACCGGTTATAAAGTGCTTTTGCTTGAAAATGGAATTGTGACAAAAACTTTTGACTCAAAATAACACGTTGCTGGCGCCTATAGGATTCCTTTATACGCCTCCGGAATATCGCTTTTGGAAATATCGGACAGGACAGCACCATGGTGAGTACGAACTCTAACCTGCTCAGAAACCGAATGGTACTGCTTTGAGTTCATATAGGTGTTACGTTGAAACGCGAATGGTAGTACGTCGGAAACGCGCACGATAGATCTAATCGTTTCGATTTGCAAAGTATTCAATAATAGAGTTTATTTACCTTTGATTTGAGTTTGCATTGTTGTTAGGAGAGGCTTTGTATAACGTTGATAATTTTCGTTAGTCGATATTGTTGTAGAATTCTCTGGATCCGCTTGTTCACTATCGATCGAAGTTTCGGGATAGATATCGAAGTATGGCGGAAGGAGAAGAAATATGTATGACGTAAGACAGTGATGACGAAGTTTAAAGCGATTGGTAAATTGCGTCATACGAGATTGATCCAGGTTATTCGGGAGTATCAAGAGACTATTTAAGTGCCGCGCTGTTTCAAAAATAAGAGAGTGAAGTTGCAGTTGGAAGTTGTTGATAGTGATTTGGAAAGTAAATTTGAGAGTGGAAAGACGATTGAGCGATTGTATGCAGTTGTTGATGTATGCTGAATAAAAGTGGAAAACTTCATACATCGACTTTGTGACTTGTATGCTGATTGAGCGGGCTGCGTGAATAAACGAATCTGAGTTACACAACTATCAGGAATTCAAGCATCGGGGCTGAATCAGATACTGATAGAAAGCACCATCATCAAACCGAGTGTAACAATAGGCTACACTGTGTAGAGTAAACATAGGGCTTATACTACTGTAGGCCTAAAATAGTCCTGTAGAAGTTTGGGGTGTCTCTCTTGGAGCAGTGGATTATTTGCCGGTTTCTTATTCCAAAGGTCGCGAACTTATGTGACTGGTACGAGACTATTCAGGTCACTGAGGGTTCTATCAGAGTACTCCGGTTTCCTTTCCAGTCCCTGTCCCCATCCTTCCATCCACCTCTTTCTTTCAATAATGGTATTGGATGCTGTCAATCGAAATTTTCAATAGTAAAATTCGACTTCAATTTGGTCTTACCAACAAAAAATAAAATAAAATAAAAATAAAAATACTCCCACTGCCTTGGCCCCACATGTTTGAGTGAAAGAGTGGGGGGGGGGAAGGAAAGAAAGAATGGATGAATGAACATTTTGTAAAGCGCATACCTATATCCACCCTGACGGGCATGTTCGCAAAGCTGGTGGGAGGATGAGAGGACGGGAAAGGGAAGGGGGGAGGGAAGAGCAGATGGACACACACACACACAAACAAACATATACACACACGCGCACACCCACTCACACACACACACTCACGCACACACGCACACACCCACACAGTTATGCGTTTGTTGCGTGAGTGTGAGTGGCTAGGTACAAACGACGTTACTCTGACATACACTTGAAACTCTACGTACTTTCTTTTGACGGCCCCGTTATTTTGACGTCAAAATAGTGTCCCTTTAAGGTTAGGGCTGTTTTAGGCTTAGGGTTACGTTAAGGGTTAGGGTTAGGGTTTGGGTTAGGGTTAGGGATAGCTTCAAAAATGTCAAAATGTCAAAATAATGTCAAAATGATGGTAAGTGTGTCAAAATAATGTAAGTAAAGTTTCACGACAGTCATCACAACGTCGTTTCTACAAAAATGTGTGTGTGTGTGTGTGTGTATAGGTGTATGTGTGTGTGTGTAGGTGTGTGTGTGTGTGTGTGTATGTTGAGTACAGATTTCCTCGCTTTGAGCCAGATTTGTTATTTAAGGAAAAACGCGTATATAGTATCCATTATTATTACTACTACTACTACTACTACTACTACTACTACTACTACTACTACTTCTACTACTACTACTACTACTACTACTACTACTACTACTACTACTACTACTACTACATTAAACTGGCGTAAAATATCGAGATAAAACACTTAAAGACAGAAAACGTCAAAGAGCAATAAGACAGTGCTAAGTCACAGGTGATCAAAGTGGTGGTGGAAGTGATTGTCATTCTTGTGGTTGTTGTTATATTAGGTGGTTATTAATATGTGGGCAGAGTCAGTACGAGTCACCGAAGAAAAAAATGCGGGCGACTGACAAAGAGCAAGATGAACAGGAAGAAGGTACAGAATAATTTATAATGGTTTGTCATAAATTATACTAATATAAATAACTACCCTCTTCCCCAAGCGTTATGTCATCAAATGTTCTTTCATTCTTTGTTTGCTTCTTTGTTTGTTTGTTTGTTTCTTCTTCTTCTTCTTCTTCTTGATTATTGTTGTTTTCATTTTGTTCTTGATGTTCTTCTTTCTTTCTTTCTTTCTTTCTTTCTTTCTTTCTTTCTTTCTTTCTTTCTTTCTTTCTTTCTTTCTTTCTTTCTTTCTTTCTTTCTTTTCTCTTTCTTTCATTCTTTTTCTCTTCTTGACATCATTATGAGGATGACAACGACAATGACAATGGCTTTTGATGACGATGATGACGGCGACGACGGTGATGATGATGATGATTTTGATTTCCTTGTTGCTGCCGTCGTCATCGTCGTCGTTGTTGACGTTGATGTTAAAAAACATGCAATTCTGTGTTTGTTGTAGTATGGAGAGAAGTATTTCGCATCTTCGACAAGGACAACAACGGCAAGGTGTCGGCGATGGAAGTGGGGATGCTGCTCAGAGGTCTGGAACTGAACCCCACCCAGAAAGAACTCAGCGACATCATCCACAAAATCGACAAAAACGGTAACAATAAACTTTAAAGTTTAACATCCACTCCCACCATTGGCGGTATGGCAGACATTACATTACATTACATGATTATTGCTTTAGATCCAGCGGACTCTTCCGAGCCAAATCAGGACCGGACAACCCCCGATCCGCATAAAAGATCTGCTGAAACAACCCTAGTGGTAAAACCGAAAGCTCTCCACCAGCCAGTCACTTTACAATAAAGACATCCCACGCAGGGGACGCTGAGGCTGTACTCTAATTTATCGAACCCCCGTTTAGAAAAACAAAATAGAATACAAACATCATTATAAATTATCAACAAAACACATACATATAAAATGCCTACATTGCTAAATAAAACATCATAGGAAGCTCTAGTGACCACCTGGCAGAAAGCGTCCAATATTCCCAAGCTGATCCAACAGACCTCATACACAAATAAGGAGTCTTGTCCCGGAAGAGTTTTCAAGAAAAAAGGTAGGGGACTGGTCTAGCGAAGAAGAAGATAGTATAGCAGATTGATAGAACAGAGCAGGAATGAGAAAGAGCAAATGAGAAAGACAGCGACAGTGGGAATTTTTTTTTTTTATTGATTGATTGATTTATTGTTGCTTTAGGTCCAGCGGACTCTTCCGAGCCAAATCAGGACCGGACAACCCCCGATCCGCATAAAAGATCTGCTGAAACAACCCCAGTGGGAAAATTGAATGCCCTCCACCGGCCAGTCACTTTACAATAAAGACATCCCACGCGGGGGACGGCTGAGGGTTGACCTCAACTACGCGAACACCCCGGTTACAAAAACAAAATAGAATACAAACATCATTATAAATCATCAACCAAACACATACATATAAAATGCCTATAGTGCTAAATAGTACATTCATAGGAAGCCCTAGTGACCACCCGGCAGAAAGCGTCCAACACTCCCAAGCTGATCCAACAGACCTCATACACAAACAAGGAGTCTTGTCCAGGAAGAGTTTTCAAGAAAAAAGGTAGGTCATTGATCTAGCGAAGAAGAAGATAGTATAGCAGAGTGAAGGACAGAGCAAGAATAGGAAAGAGTAAATGAGGAAGACAGCGACAGTGGGAATTTAAAGCACTAAATTTCCATAAAGTGGGGATACTATTTATACTGAAAACCCCCGGCACTCCAACGGGGGTACTGTTGCCGCAGTGAAGCGTCTTGCCTATAAAGGAAAGACAGGTTTTCAACTGTGGCTTTCACTGTTCCCTTTATAGGTTTGAACAATCTACAGTGGCAAGATTGCTCATGACCCCAAGGGGTAGTGGGAATTTAAAGCACAAAATTTCCAGAAAGTGGGGATACTATTTATACTGAAACCCCAACGGGGGTATATGGCAGACGGGGATAAACCATCCCAGCAAATGGGGGAGAGGGAGGGGGGGTTATGAACTTTAATGAACACTGAACAATCACACGCATTTCTAAGATAGACAGTGACAGATTGACTTGTTTATCTTGTCCACCTTGGGATCCGAACCGGGGTCTTCGGTGTGCCAGGCGAACGCGTCTTACTCTGAGCTACTGCGGTGGGACACTTCATTCTGGGTATATGGAGGAGAGGGTGGAGGGGGAAAGGGGAAAGCGGGATGGGTGTGGGGAGGAAGAGGCGATTAAAACAACCTGCCGAGTCTGTCGGTCGGTTAAACTGTGATGACGAGAATAGTGACAACGATGACGACGACGACGATGGAGATGATGATGATGATGTAATGATGATGATGATGATGATGATGATGATGATGATGATGATGATGATGATGATGATGTGAGGAGCCAGATTTAAAGTTCAGCGAATTACTCATCGTCCTACCCGAATTATTTTATTTTTAAATCATGCACAAGGGAGCTTATCGCTGGATAGAATGGTCAATAATATGCCATGGCTTACTTCCCTTTCACTGTAACTACTTTGCGTTTTTATATACGAAAAAGCACAAAATAACGCCAGTTTTCGAGTTTATTTAAAACAAAATTCTCTAAGTAAAACAAGGCTAAAATGCCCCAAATGGAAAGAAGCAGGATAGGTTAGTGGGAGAGAGTTTTGAGGAGAGCTTTTCTTTCTCTGGGTAGAATGGACATCAACATGTCATGACTTACGTCTCCTAAATAAAATAAAATGTCTAAGTCTAACTGTTTCTACTACCCAAAAAACAAGCTTTGAAGTTATCTTTTCTTTTTATCACTTTCTTTTAAACAATTTTTTTCAATGTATAAAAAGGCTAAAATGCTAAGAAACCCATAAGATAGAAGGCTTAAAAAGAGGGAGCTTATCGCTGAGTAGAATGGACATCAACATGCCTACTTGGCTTACTTCCCTTTAACTGTAACTCCTCTGTAGATATGGGGAGAGGGGGGCGGAGGTGGTGGGGTGTGTGTGTGTAGTGTTCCTATCCTATCCTATCCCGAAATTCTGAGGTCGTTGGGGCACCAAAGAGGATCGTTTAACCAGCATACTCCATCTTTCTCTGTCCTCAGCAACCCTGATGGCTTCGCTCAGTGTCAAACCAGTCCATTCTCGAATGTTGTCCTCCCACCTTTTTTCGGTCTTCCTCTTCTTCTACCTCTTTACACTGGGCTTTGCAGGATGGTCTTTGCAAGGCCTGATGATTTGGTAACGTGGTCATATCATCGGAGTTTCCGTTTCTTCACCACTGTGAGCAGGTCATCGTGTTGTCCAATGGCTTGTGTGATGGTCTGTTGGACTTCGTTGTTGACGCTGTGCTGGGTATAGCAAAAACCCAGAAGTTTTCTGTAGCACCTCATATCCATGATTTGTATTCTTCGTTGTAGATCTGCTGTGGGGTTTCATGTTTCGCAAGCGTATAAAAAGATGGAGATGACAAGGGAGCGCAGCAGCCTTGGAATGTAGACTGATGGTCTTGTCTTTACAAATGGGCTTCAACCTTGCCAGGGCAGCAATTGTTTGTGCGATCCTGGAGAGGACTTCCTGTCGGTACCCATTGTGTGTGTAGTTAAACAACTAAAAAAATCAACAACAAACTTTCAAGTTTTTTGTTGTTGTTGTTGTTGTTTTTTAAATCTCAACGCAAAACACACACTACGTTGTTGAGACTGGAATAATAAAGCAAGCCAAGGGAGGCAAGTTGCAATCAACATCAAGAACGGTTATACTCGTGCTCTCAACACGCAGTGTCTATTCCATGAGCGGACAAAGTTCAAATGTAGTACAAATGCATTAAAAAGGACAACAAAGCTTCTTGTTTTGTTTTTTTTAAATGCTTTTGCACTATTTTGAGCTCTAGAGCGATAATAAACAATCTGGTGCCATACGCATGAAGAAGAAGAAGGAGGAGGAGGAGAAGGAGAAGGAGAAGGAAAAGAAGAAGAAGAAGAAGAAGAAGAAGAAGAAGAAGAAGAAGAAGAAGAAGAAGAAGAAGAAGAAGAAGAAGAAGAAGAAGGTGGAGGAGGAGGAGGAGGAGGTGGTGGACAAGCCCCTCGGGGTCTGATAGCTCTCGTTCCGAGAGAGAGATAGTTCTTCTCGTCTGCTGCTATTCACAAGCACCGATAGCTAGCGGGTTAGTTATTTTTAGTTGAAGGGAATCCTCAAGTTTCCGGTCCATCTGCGTTTACGCTGAACGCTGACTTATCCCACGGAATTTTATACCATGAAAGCGTGGCTCCCATATGATCCCTTTAGTATTTGACTACCAAAATTCTGTGCCTAATAGGTTTGTCTCTTATATTTCCGGCAGATCTAATCTTTTAGCTAATCAGCTGACGGAGACCAATCAAACCGCGTTTATCAAGTCCTATCCTATCCTATCCCATAACTCGGAGGTCGTAGGGGCACCACAGATGATCGTTTAACCAGCGTACTCCATCTTTCCCTGTCCTCAGCAACCCTGATGGTTTCGCTCAGTGTCAAACCAGTCCATTCTCGAATGTTGTCCTCCCACCTCTTTTTCGGTCTCCCTCTTCTTCTACCTCCTTGCACTGTGCCTTGCAGGATGGTCTTTGCAAGACCTGATGATCTGGTGACGTGGCCATACCATCGGAGTTTCCGTTATAACGTACACCAACTGATTTTCAGTGAATTCTTCCCGCTGCTACTATCGCACTCTCTCGAGCTAGCCTTCCTCGTGATGCCGTCACATTAAACAGTGCGTCATCAACTATTTCGACGTCGTTGTGATTTTTTTTTTTTAAATCCCGTACATTGTGTCATTGTTTGTGAACACCACAGTGGATAAAATGGCGATTGTGGCAAAAAATAAATTGTTTTAGGCTCTGTTTCTGTCCCGCCACGCTACTGTTGTCACCTACCTTCATATCAGAATGAAGGCTGCTATCTTGAAATCAAAGGTATCGTACCGAGAACTGGAGGTTATGGGTACGGATAGGCACCTCTAACTTTATCGTACGACAGGGTTCATGTATTCTACGATAAGGTGAAGGAAAAACGAAGCTTAACGTCCTATTGCGTTAGCGTTAAGGACGAATCACCACGTCGCCACCTTGACAACAATGATCATCATCATCATATCAAAAACACGGTATTTCAAAGTATTTTCGGATACATTGTCGATAGGGGGTTATCGGAAGCTTTCTGTTTAATAGGACCGACGAAACCCTTATCGGAGGCTCCATGAATATGGTCCCTGGGAGGCCGGGTGTTGGGGTAGAAGTGACTTATCTACTTGCTAGGGGTATTTGTGCAACCGGCACTCACCCGTCTACGATATGAACGAATATTAATTGATTAAGTGAGTAAATATTAATTGATTGATTTGTTATTTTGATTGATTAACGGCGGTTATTTAAAAAAATAATTAATTAACGCTTCTTCTGTGAGTTTTTTTTTATTTTTAATTTGTTTTTTCAGGCTCAGGACAGATTGAGTGGGAGGAATTTTCAGTCTTCATGCGCCATTTGAAGAAGACCACTAATCAAGAAATGCAGGAGATGACGCGCGCTTTCATGCTGTTCGATTACAACCGTGACGGCAAAATTGACGTCAACGAATTACGTCGCATCGTGACGTCAATGGGCGAGAAGCTGACGCTGGAAGAGGCGGACTTGATGATCAGTGTGGCAGACATTGACAAAGATGGCAAGATCGACTATAATGGTAGGTAGAATTTCTTCTTCTTCTTCTTCTTCTTCTTCTTCTTCTTCTTCTTCTTCTTCTTCTTCTTCTTCTTCTTCTTCTTCTTCTTCTTCTTCTTCTTCTTCTTCTTCTTCCTTTTCACTCATAATGGCGATGAATACGAAGGCGGTGATAATGATGATGATGATGATGATGATGATGATGATGATGATGATGATGATGATGATGATGATGATGATGATGACACTCATTTAAATAATTCTACTTTTGTTTTCAGAGTTTGTCAAGTTCATCTGTTCGCCGTGCTATAACACATGAGTCAGATGATCTTTCTGACCTCACAGCCCCTTGATTGAGTCATCGCTTCGTTAACATAGGACTGCTGCACTTTTTGTAGCAAGGTAGAAATAAAAATAAAGGAACTCTTCTGACGTTATAAATACTACGTCACATTTTACGTCTTCAGTTCTGGCTGCCCAGAGGGCTGGCACAGACGTTATACATTCTGGGAATGAAGTTAATATGGCATCTGCGAGGATCTCACGTGATATTGATTGTTGCGGCACATCATCAGTGAAGTGCTGTAATGTGCTACATGTAATTCATTCATTGTTTAGATTAACGTCCCCAGACACAAAAGCATATAGGGGACAACTGCTGCATGTAAACTTTTCATAATTTCTTAAATAGTTGAACTATTTATTGGATTGCTTTGGATGGGGAGGGTGTTGATGTAGGCATGATGGGGAGAGTGGGGTGGGTCTTCTTTCTTCATGTATTACTTTACTCCTCGTGTATTCAATATTGTTTTCCTTATTTTAA
This sequence comes from Oncomelania hupensis, assembly GCA_036898135.1. Classification (NCBI taxonomy): domain Eukaryota; kingdom Metazoa; phylum Mollusca; class Gastropoda; order Littorinimorpha; family Pomatiopsidae; genus Oncomelania; species Oncomelania hupensis. The sequence continues at coordinate 18,656,850 of CM072526.1, read as the reverse complement.
ATCTCCACAAGATAACAAACTGTTCTATGGAAAAAGAGTTATGAGCAGTTGAATTTTTAAAAGTCTGCAATATGACATTAGCTTTGTCATTCAATGTGTAATGTTATCGTTAGTGTGGAATTATGTCTATTTATGAGCTTATTGTTATAATGTTATGGTTATAAATAATATGCTGGCAATGCAACAGTTAAGACGGCGTAAATGGGACGCTCGGCGACTCTCGGTTACGCTGTGATGATTAGGCTTTGACTTTCAAGCTTGTTAAGCTGAATGTATATGTACTTGTACTTTATTCTTTACTACTACTACTACTACTACTACTACTACTACTACTACTACTACTACTACTACTACTACTACTACTGGATGCATTACGTGCCTTATTCATAAATCAGACTATAATCGCGGCGATCTGTAACCAACATTCACGTTCCCACCTTTACAGAAACTCCTACATACGCGACAAACAAACTTGTGGTGTAAAGGCAGGTCGCTATTGAAAGATGGAAAGGAAATCCAATTTTTAGTTCTCCAGATGTAAAGTTCGGAAACTACTGTTTTTAACTTTGGGCGTCCCAGCGTCCGTCTGACATCCGGAGGTGACATTTGCCCACTTTTCTCTGAAACTAGTGGACATATTTCTTTGAAATTTTTTATTTAGTTAGGAAATGATGAACCCTATCAGACGACAAAAGCATTATGCATGTTGGGTGACGTACGTCATCATGGAGATGTCATATTTTTTTTTTCTAGCTCTATTTTCTCCCAAACAACGGTAGGGGTTTCATTTAAATTTGATATGCCTTTAGACTTTACCTGTGCCTCCAAGATAGAAACCAATTTTTTTTTTAGGTTAAAACGAAACTATGGTATATTGAGTGAGGTCATCGTGTGACCTCATGATAACGTCATAAATTGTTGTCTTTTATAATCCTATTTTCTCAAACTACTAGAGAGATTTGGTTCAACTTTGGTGTATATACTTAGACTTTACCTACGCCTCTAAAGTAAAACCAAAAATTATGCAAATCGAGGATGTAATAACAAGGACGTCACCTTTTAATTATAATTTTTTTTTTATATTTTCTTCAAACATTTTTTTAATGTAAAGAGTGTACAGATGCGTTGAGCCTTTGTCAAAACTTATGTATATCGAATGACATCATCGTGGTGACGTAATTCTTTGTTTCATTTAGTTATTTAATTTGCGTACTTTTCTATGAAACTAATGGACGGATTTCTTTTAAACTTGGTGTGTGTGTGTGTGTGTGTGTGTGTGTGTGTGTGTGTGTGTGTGTATGTGTGTGTGTTTGAGAGAGAGAGAGAGAGAGAGAGAGAGAGAGAGAGAAGAGTGAGGGAACTCTGCACCCGTTAGAGTTGAGCACTTGTATATTATTTTGAAATTTTTTAGACAGACTGCCTCCAATACTATTATTGAAGGGAGAGAGGAAACTGGAGTACCCGGTGAAAGCCCTCGGTGACCTGAAAGTCTCGTACCTCAGCCACGTAAGTTCGGCTCCCTGCGAGGTTCGAACCCGCGACATTTCGGCATAGGAAGCCAGCTCAGTATCCACTAAGCTACTAGGACACCCTGGTCACTTTGAATTTGAAAAAAAAAATGTTTTTGATATTTTGCTGTATAATGTAATAAAAAAAATTGGGGGTGCGTTTTAATCAAAAGTTACAAACATTTACTGCAACTTCAATTTTTTGTGATCTAAATTTAACTATTCAAATGATACATTTCTTATGTTTTATTCTGAAGCGAAAATTATGTGGTTTTACGTTCAAAGACGCGCGCGCTTGTGCGTGTGTGTGTGTATGCGTGGGAGGGTGTGTGTGTGATTTGTTGTTGGCCTTTGTTCTCAGTTTCAATTGTATTTCTTACTATGTATAGTTGTATCCTTTTACTTTGTTTGTTTGTTTATTTAAAAAGAAAGTATGCTAATTCAAATTGGTTTGCCGTTTAGCGATCCATTCGTTAAATTTAATGAAAGTTCTTGCTGTATATAGGATTATTTTAGTTGTAAATTGCACGCCAGCACACACACACACACACACACACACACACACACCCACACACACACACCCACACACACACGCACACATACACACACAAACACACACCCATACACTCAAGCACAAAACCACCTTCTTTATTGCTCTCTCTTTTTCTCTCTCGCTCGCTCGTTTGCACACACACATACACAAATACAGAGCGAGGGAGAGGGAGGTGGTGGTAGGGAGAGGGAGGTGAGTGAATATGGGTGTGGGTCTCTCTCTCTCTTTCTTTCTCTGTCTCTTGCTCTTACACACACACACCCACCCACACACATACACACACACATACCGACCGAGAGAGAGAGAGAGACGCTTTGACGCTTTGACGCTTTGATAATTTATTGTCTATAACTTCACAAGTTTTTAAGACAAGGATTCGCAATCCTAATAGATTAAAACATTAAAACATTACCAATTTAAGACATATAACAGCAAATAAACACAAAAGCAAAACAAGCAAATATTAAAAACACCTCTAGTATTAGAGCCACATGCCTAGAGAATTATTACAATACAAGGACGTACACTGAATTATTAAAAGGAATTAGGATTATCCTAAATACATACCGGTAAAAAAGTTAATAAATAAATTAGAAACGTTATTTAGGAAATGCACTCATTTTCCCGAGAGAGAGAGAGAGAGAGAGAGAGAGAGAGAGAGAGAGACCCACACTCACACCCCTCCACGGGGGAATTCACTCATGTCTCTCTCCCAATCACCCCCTCATGAGCAACGCTTGAGTGAGTTCTTTGTTTTTCATAATAGCTAAACAGCTACACACACGCACTGCAGTGTCTGCTTTTCAATAGGCCAGGTGAGCCACATTGCTTTGTCTTTCTTAAATGAACACGGTCTAATAACCTGCACAAAAAATCGACCAACCGGTGCCTGCCCTATGTTCCCCCTATGTCCACTCCCCAGGTCTATATTACTCAAGGCCTATGGCACCTTAGGTCGTTATTATCCCAGGTCTATGTTACCTCAGGTCGATATTACCCAAGGTCGATGTTACACCAGGTCTGTAATACCCCAGGTCTGTATTACCCCAGGTTTATGAAGGCAAATTTGTTTTATTCCTGGAGGAATATAAAGACTTTGCGGGAATATAGATTTGCGTTCTCCACCTATGTTAACTGACTAATAGTGTTAGTATGCTGGTTAGGAGCGAGTCTCTTAAAGTCTATGGTAACTAAAATAGACCATGGACTTGGAAAATAGACCTGGCGCGCTAGACAACATAGACCTAGTAAATATTCCCGAAAGAACATATAACTTACTAAAGGAACATAGACGTAAAGGAACGTAGGTCTGTGAGAACATATACACATATGAACATGAAACCGGGGGAAAGCTTAGACCTGTTGGAACCAAAGCCTCAAGGAACGAAACTTTTCTGGAACATAGACTTATGTGAACATAACCCTGGAGGAAGTTAGACATGTAGGAACATAGAATTATCTGATGGAGACTAGAGCAACAACGATATGCTTAAATATCAATATAGAATATAATTTTAGCGAAATACATATAAGGATGACAATTCTTTTTCAGTCTTCTTCCTTTTTAACTCATGTTCTCCTTTTATCGCGTCTTCTGGAATACAGGCCTGCTTGAACATAAATCTTGTGAAACATAACCCTTCGGGAACATAGACCTGTGGAAGATAGAGATGTCCCAATCTAATCCAGCGCAATATAGTCCATTCGTTTACTCTTAAGCCGTTCATAAACGTCTCTACGATCGGGCTTTTGGTAGCCTTTGAACGGGAATGAAAGAGGATGATCAACGATGAACAGTGCTTTAGGAGAGTGTGTTGAAGGGAAATAGAATGCTCATCTATTTGCTGACAGCGTACACGCGTCAGCGATGACATAGCTGTTCCTCGTTGAACCTCGCAAAAAAAGCGACGATAAGTATGATTCCGACATTAGTGTGTTACTATTTAGCGCCGTTAACAGTAAACAGTACGCCCAGTACAATAATATGCATTGCAACACAGCGACTATAATTTCATTGTCAAAATGGTTCTAGACTAGTAGACGTGCGCAAGATTTACTTTCAGCATTTCCTAAAAGATTTTTTGTTGTCTCAGTGATTCAGACATTACTGTGTTAGCAGTCAACAGTGTATCGAGTTTGTGCTCTGCAACACTATGACCGTTTCATTGTCAAAATAGTTCTAAGCTAAAACTGTATGCCCGCTTTGATTTTAGCCCAGTCTGAATGATTCTTTTTGTATCTAAGTGAATCAACCCCTATTCTCATGAGTACACTCCTAGTTTTGTGTGAGTAATTAGTTTACCAGGTTTTGTGCGTGTATGTGACTTCAATAACGCCAGGTAAATAGTCAACTGCAGTCATACCAGAAGTTCTTTTGTTCTTTCAGTTTATTCATTTACAAAAGCGAATTCGCATGTCTATATTATTATTATTATTATTATTATTATTATTATTATTATTATTATTATTATTATTATTATTATTATTATTATTATTATTATTATTATTATTATTATTATTATTATTATTATTATTATATAGCCTAAATAACTCTACACTCCTTCATAGTTACCTCGAAGTGCTATTGTAAATAGTCCGTCAGGCTGGTGTGTGTATTTGGCCACTTAACCTTGGTGTCAGATTTCGGCGTCTCTTTGATATATTAGGGCATTTGGTTTTAACTTTAGTGTGCCAGAGCACATGCATAGTCATAGCATAACGTAAAATAGCCTGGCACGATGCGGCATGCAAGCTTTTAAAACACACACACACACATACACGCTCACCCACAAAGACGCACCCACACACCTACACCTACACACACACACATATTTTTGCTAGCGCTGTATATTGTGTCCTCATGAGGTTAACCTTTACACTGTATGTTAGTCTTCATGAGGGTCATTGAATTCTCTGCTAGTTGTGTTATTCTGTTCAACAATCATCAATCGTGATTCAAATTGTATTAAAATATTGTTTTCAATACAATACAAAGGAGACTATTTTAAAAACAAACAAACAAAAACATAGCACACTGTTAGGACAACGGCAATCTGAAAGTTATGGTTTAGAATGCTGGCATGCTGCGCTGCTGCAGAAAATATATTCAACGTTACACTACAGTAGCTCTGTCCTAAATCTGTTTAAAGGTGGGGGGATCTATGGGGTGACCTGTAATCACCAGTTGTTCTTCTGTCATACTTTAAACAAACTTTGTGTTAATGGTAGTTCCATCAGCGGCAGCTCCTTCGGAGGAAAAATGGTGCTAGATAAACACAGTTTCACGTGGAGTAATACAAACGTCTGAACACTGTGAGGAAAGTCCCCTATATGCTTATAGTGTCCGGGGACGTTAATCTACCCAAGAGGAAAGTGTTAGTCTGGTCAACACATTTTGCGGTATGTATGTTATTTTTTCTTGAGTTATCGTCTAGTTTATTCTGACCAAAAATGACTAAATATTATTGAACGCGAAAGCGTCGGTTCACTGTAAATTTACGGAACAATTAACTGCAATTTAAATCAATGATTTGTTGTTGTTTTTTTTTAATTCAAGGCTTTGTTTACCTTTGGGGACAACGGGTTTTCCCTAAAATTCGCATTGTTATTACATTAAACAATGATAAATTGGGCTGACCTTTGACCCTAATTTTGATACAACCACGTAGGTTGAAGAATTTGTCTTTGGTGTCTATTTGGTCTATTTTATTAACCTAAAACGAAAAACTTTACTAGCATTTTTTTAACGGGTTCGGTCTCTTACTGGATCTGGTAGCTGCTATTTTTAGCTTTAGAATGTTAGCTGGCTAGTCAAGTGCTGTTACTATTAATAGGCACACACGCTACATAATTTATTCCTTTAGAAAAAAAACACGTTCAAAAGAGTAGTTTTTAAATTGTAAGATTATTTTTGCAGTGGGGCAAAACTCACTGTGAATGTTAGAAAGATATGTGGAGGGTGGTCGAAGTGGGTCCCTTTAATGTTTGTTCACGTGCATGGGATTGTAAACCACTTCATTCTCACGCATGGTAAAACAAACATATTATACCACTCCAGGAAAATGGATTTCTGAATACGAATATGAGGGAGGCACGGTGGCCTAATGGTAGAGCTTTGGCTTGCGGATCTGAAGGTCCCGGGTTCGAGCCTAGGCCGGGGCATTGTGTTGTGTCCTTGGGAAAGACACTTTACTCACGTTTCCTACTCCTTCGGATGAGAGTATAAACTGAGGTCTAGTCTGTGTCGCATACATTCTATCATAACGGACTTTAAAGATCCTGACGCTCGTGTCCTAGACGGGTGAGTGCCGGTGACAAGAACACACCCAGCATGCACCTAGGTCCTTCTTCCCCATCCCTGGCTGCCCAGGATTGTGCTCAGTTGTCTGGAGCGTTATTACGAAGCAGCCCAAAGGCTGCAAGTTGGCGCCTCGGGCGGCTTGAGTTAGATCCTGTATCGACCAGCGCCTTGAGCAGCTCTTGAGCTATATAAGCAATAGGATGAGCTATATAAGGACGATTAAATAAATAAATAAATATGAATGATGATATTCGCAAATTGTGCATTGTTAAATATATTTCCTGCTGCAGTACAGCATGCCACCATTCTAAACCATAACTTGTCGAGTGCCACTGTTCTACCAGTGAGCAATGTTTTTTTTTTCGGGTATTTTTTGGTTTTGTTGTTGTTGTGTTATTTTGTGTGTGTTTTTAAAAAAATGTCTCATTTATATTGTACTGAAAACAATATTTTAAAACAATTTTAATCACGACTGATGATTGTTGAACAGAATAACCTAACTAGCCTAGGTATGTATGGATGTAGTTAGTTATTTATATATTTATTTATTATTTATTTTACATTTATGTTAATGTGTTTGTGTGTATTTATTTATTTACTTCTTTATCAGTAAGATCGGGTGTTCTTTCGCGTTTTATTGTTAATCATTCTCTACTTGTATCGACCTAACCGCTTTACAACGTCAGTTTACCATTTATTTTCCGCTTTCACTCAAAACAGGGGAAGCAACAACTATCACACACCTGTGCTTCCACCTCTATCCTCTACCACCACCACCACCGCCGCCGCTGCTGCCGCCACCGTCGCTACCACCATCACCATCACCACCACAGAACAACCGTAACCATGGAAATGTACAAAAACAAAGAATATTACACCACAGCTTACAGCCCGCAGAAACCCATGACAAACAAAGAATTCAGTAGGATTCGACCCTATAAACCTTCTCAAGCTATTCGCGACGTCAAACCACCCAAACCGTACGTGCGAAAACCCCAAACAGATTTTTCTGTCCCCGAATACAAAAAGGGGAAAGACTACACCTTCAAAGAGTACGTCCCCCGTTGGGTGACAGCTCAAGAAAGACAACCCAGGCCCAGACGTCCGCCCAAACCGAAACCGAAACCCAAGAACAAAATGGAACCGGTTCCACCACCTAAGGGAGATAAAAACGAACAAGCAGAGCAGAAACGACAGATACAGTTCGCTCCCTTACCAACGGGACCATGGGTAAGCGAAATAATCGAACGGTGATAGAAATTGAATGAAGTAAAATTATGCTCTCGCAACTGAAGAACAACTGATAAAATTTGCAAGAAACTCATATAATCAGTCAAAGTGATAATGAAGGCTTTATGCTACTGTAGATCACCGTGAACACAAACAAGTTTAATTAATTAAGTAATTAAATTGTATTACTTTTTGTGTGATCTAAAGTAGGATAGTCAGTCAGCGGCAGTCTACACTTTGGAGTACATTTGTCAGCAACGTACCTAAAAATTCAAAATAACGCAATAGCAATACAAACACACGGTCAAATAATTATTTTGCCGAGTGTCATGTGCTTCTCAAATTCTTTTACGCAATTTAAAAAAAATGAAATTCTTTAAAATTTTGGGATTTTATGATTGAAGTTACTGTTCCATACAGGGTTTTCAAGAAATCACTCAAATGCAATATTTTTAAAATATCCTTAACTATGACGTAGAGCGATGATGATGAGGATGATGATGACCACCTAGATGATACTGACAATAATATTATGGATGACGATGACCAGACAGATGATGATCACAGCGACGACGATGATGAGTATGACGACGCAAATGACGATGTCACTGCGGACGACGACTATGACGACGACGACGATGATGATGATGATGATGATGATGGTGATGGTGATGATGATGATGATGGTGATGATGATGATGGCGACGACAATGATGATGAGGACGAAAACGGCGATGTCGACGACGTCCACCGTGATGATAATGATGGTTTTGATGATAACGATGGTGATGATGATGACGTCAACACTGATGATGATGATGATGATGATGATGATGATGATGATGATGATGATGATGATGATGATGATGATGATGATGGTGATGATGATGGTAATGGTAATGGTGGTAGTGGTGGTGGTGACGATAATAATGATGACGTTGAAGATGATTTCATTTGGTTTTCTTTTCAGGGAAACGTACCTGCCACTGCGAGTATTGTGAGAACAATGAATCTGTTTGGCGTATAAATATCACTGTGCTATTGACCTTCCCTACATTGTCCCCTATACGCCATGTGTCCGGGGACATTGATCTACGCAAGCAAGCAAGCCTTCCCTACGCCATCCATCCATCGGTCCAATTACCTACCTCGCCAGTCATCAAACAGTTCAAACGATTATGATTTTTGTTAGTTTGTAATGCACAGTATGCTTTTGTATCATCAGATAATAGTTTGCTGTGGCAGTCTACTTTAATTTCTGATTAGGTTACTTTGTGCAGTGTTCATAGATTACATAAAAAGCATAAGGCTCTACTTTGCGGTACACGCGTATTGACACTTTACTCTGGCTGACTTCTCTACAGAACTCGCTGCATGTAATTGTATACATAAACTTAATACGCTGTGCATGTGCCAGAAAGGAATTACCATGGAATACCATAGCCTTTAAATTGGGCATACGACATTGACGTCGACAATATCGAACGCTTTCTTCAAATCGAGGTGCATCTACAGAAATGACGCTACTGAAGCTGGAACATACGATCACGTGTATATAGCTTTCAAAATTAATGTTTGTTAATGCAAGTTCGTCCTTTACAAAACCAAACTGATGGTCTGACAGTAGACCATGAACAACTATTACTACTACTACTACTACTACTACTACTACTACTACTACTACTACTACTACTACTACTACTGCTGCTGCTGCTGCTACTATTATTATTATTATTATTATTATTATTACTACTACTACTACTACTACTACTACTACTACTACTACTACTACTACTACTACTACTACTACTACCACTACAACTACTATTAATCCATTTATTTCAAATAGGGGTTTATAGCTTTAATGCTGCGATGGACATGCAAAGGGTTATAAATAAAAAATAGAACTATATTATGTGTATGTTAGTGGCATTATTTATCGCCTACGCATTCTTTCATGCACTACAATAAACAATACATACAGGTTTTGCTATCAAATACCCAAGTTAAAAACAGTTTTTAGGCCTAATAGTCCACAACTGATTTTATGAACTGTTCAATTCCTTGCTAGAATGTCTTTTAGGCACCGTTGTGTATATTTCTAGTTTGTAAAGTGTAATTGAAAAACGAAAGTCAAACTGGATCAGCGTTCCCGATTGAAATGTCAGAAATCCGTTTCCAGATAACCGTTCACGTGTTTTGGGGACATCGCAGATCGAGCGCATCGTCAGGAGTTAAATAAAATAAAATAAAATAAAAATACTTTTTTTGGTCATTCACCCCACAGTCATTCATCCTCGGTCTTACCAACTAAGTCATCAGTCACACACCCTCCTCCTGCCATATCTCATCAGCTATTTCTCATTCTTTGTGCCATGGAAAAAGATGACATTTGGGAGGAGAAAAAAAAACTTATTCAAGACAAAACAAAAACAAAACGTTCAGCAACGCAATATAAGAGCTTGAGTGTAGTTTGCAAAAATGGTTAGACGTCACGTTTGTCAAAAGAAACAAACGGTTAGTTGATTGTTTACATTACCTGGGCTAGCTAAATTGTGAAGAAGTGAAACTAGACACAGGCTACTGACTGAGGCAACTGTTCCTTGTCGTTTGGCTGAGGTCGGTACGTCTAAGGAAGAAAAAAAGCACATGTTAAATACATAGTTACTGCAATTATCGTAGTTAACAACAGGTTTGATGCATATAATATTTGTCCAAATACTGCAAGGTATTGTTCAAATTACCTCAGATGAATTGTGTAGAAGTGAAACCAGACTCGGCCTTGTTGTTGGCATAGGCAAGTGTTCCTTGTCATTTTGCCCTTGGCTGCATATTTGTCAACAAACAAAAATTATTTTTAAAACATACATTTCAAATAATTAATAGTACTTTTGCAAAATGGTTGGATGGTACAGGATGCAGTCAATTTATTACATGTATGCTGTTTTGGGGGGTCAAGATTAACAAGGATTTACCACCGGAGAATTGTGAAGAAGTTGATCATAATGCACTTTGATAGCTGGCTTGTGCAAAGGCTCCTTGACGGTGTTTGGATGTTTGCGAGGCTGGAAAAAGAAACTGCAAGGTACACATTCTGAAAGATGAAGACGTCAATAAGACTCCCAGTTAACTTTAACTTTAACTTTCAGTCAACAAGTCTTGAATGAAAAATGACAAGCTTACTTATAGTCAGTAACAGGCATGGAAATGGCTATTGTAAGGAAACAAAATTATATAGTACAAGTATTTGCTACTGACAATTGTGTCCCGACTACAAACACTCCACATAATAACTGTTTAAATATTACCTCTGATTCAAACTGTCCACAACCAGTGACTGAATCTTGCATTCCATCACCAATGCTTGCCAATGAAACATCAACATCCTGTCAAGAGAAACAAAGCAACTAATGTAGTTTCTAAGGGGGAAAATATTGACAGTCATCACGCTTTAAAACATGTCATTCTTATTACACAGATCTTGCACTTAATTATTGAACAAAATTATTTCATCCACCAAATACACAAAGCATACTTGACTATGTGCATTTTATGTAGACCAGATGTCAACAGAAACTTTAGAAAGAAAAAGAAAAATATAAGCGACAAAAATTAAAATAAAAAACTTGACGAAATGCATTAACATTTTGAATTCAATTTCAACCAGTACAGATGCTTTGTCATGCATGACTCTACTCAGTTTTGGAGTGCCGGGGGTTTCAGTATAAATAGTATCCCCACTTTCTAGAAATTTAGTGCTTTAAATTCCCACTGTCGCTGTCTTCCTCATTTGCTCTTTCCCATTCCTCCTCTGTCCTATCACTCTGCTATACTATCTTCTTCTTCGCTAGATCAATGACCTACCTTTTTTCTTGAAAACTCTTCCTGGACAAGACTCCTTGTTTGTGTATGAGTGTCACGTGGGTTTATGGGTTTTAGGGCTCTGCACAATGGAATGATGTAAACCTCACGCTTTATCCGATGGGAACTGCTAGTTAGTCACCCTGTGGACTACTATAATAAATTTATTTATTTAGCTCGGTCTGTGTTAAGACTGGGTTACAGAGATAGATAGAAAAATGGTAAAAGATTACTGTCACACTAGCTTTCACACGGCTATGAATCATATGTAGTCCAGCCACTTGATAACAGTTAAACATCACACATTTATTTCTTCTACTCTATACAAGATTTTCTAAGCACTAATCTACCTTAAACGTTAAATAGTCACTTTGAATAATTCGATCGCTGATAGTCTATGCAGCTAATAGTTCATCCTTGGGCACTGGATGTTATAGTTCATGAAAAGTGGACTACTGTGGTCCTGTAGCTCTCAGGTTTTTGTGCACACACGACTATAGACTTAACTGTGTGTCTGGCGTGCTGTGCTGTGGTCGGTTTGTTGACAACGGTGTTGTCTTCTTCTGGTTTTTCCCTGTGGGTAGACTGGTTGGCTTTCCTCGCGCAATGCTGGGGATGCCGTTGCAGCCAACTAATGCGTCGACGTGGTTTCGTCTGAGGCTGTGTTGGGCACACTACAGAACGCCTGTTCGTCTTTGTGACAATATCAGGCCAGTGGCTACTTGAGTGAATTCGGATGTTCCCAAGTACTGCGTCCTAGTCTTTTCTGGAGAGGTCTCCTGCTAACTGTGTAGCAGTGGAGCTGTTAACCCTTCCTCGGTTTAGACATGAATGCCTTAAGCTAAGCTAGGTTTTGACACAGTCCGAACTGGCTCTAACCGCTCTGCCTGCGTCTCATTGGTTCAACTTTCTCGCCTATCGTAATTACGATGATGTCATTGCCTTCGCTTACCGTCCACTACCATTGTGTGTAGGCGGCAGTAGGCTATTGCTACGCTTGATTACTTCCGTCGTCTGCTGCTTGATAACTTTGAAATTCTAATATTACATAGACTAACCAAGCTAAATATTAAAATAAGCAGAGTAAAACTAGTCATCTCACGACAGGCTCCCTCAACTGAAAAAAGGCGATGACTACTGGATTTGACCTTTTTCTACTACAGGGCCTAGTTTAACACTGCGCTATCCTAGGGTCCTATTTACAAACTAGTTAAGTTGCTCTACCTGTACTGCAATGCTAAGCCAGGTAGCTATGGACTCTAGTGACAGGATTTTACTGGACGGGGACGAATTCTGGTGCTGTGGCCCTTAGTTGTGTTGGGTGGGCGACAGCTGCTGTGTCCTCCACGAGATGGCGACTGAGGTAGTCGGCTCCGTGGTTCTCTTTGCCGGGGATGTACTCGATTTGGAATGAATATGCCTGAAGGGTGAGTGCCCATCGCATCAGGCGAGAGTTCAACGACTTGGATGCTGCCAGGAACGATAGTGGTTGGTGGTCCACCTGAACTGTGAAGTGGGTCCCATACAGGTAGAGTTGGAATTTCTGTATGGCCCAGACTAGTCCAAGGCATTCCTTCTCCGACGTGGCGTAGTGTGTCTCGGCGGGTCTCAATTTTCTGCTGGCGTAGGCGACCGGGAATAGCGTCTCTGCATTCTTGGGGTCGCGCTGTAGCAGTACTGCTCAGAGGCCTAAGTCGCTTGCGTCGGTGCGAAGAACGAATGGCTGAGTCAAATCGGGTAGGTGGAGTACTGGCGCCGATGTCATTCTGTCCTTGAGTGTTTGGAATGCTGTCTCGCATTCCGCTGTCCATACGACTTTGTCCGGGGCGGTTTTCCGGGTTCCATTTGTCAGTGGCACGGAGATGCTGTTGTAGTTGAGGATGAATTTCTGGTAGAAGCCGCAGAGTCCTAGAAACGACTGCACTTCCTTCTTGGTCTTGGGCCTAGGAGCGTCGAGTAGGCGTTTCACTGTCTTTTCTACCGGTCGCAGGCTTCCTTGACTGATGGTGTGTCCCAGAAATTCTAGTTCTGTGAATCCAATCTGACATTTGGTGGGTCTTGCCGTCAATCCCGTGTCTCTGAGGCGGGCGAGTAGCTGTTGTAGGAGCGTGACATGTTCCTCCCACGTAGGTGCCGCGATGAGGATGTCGTCCATAAACGAGTGTAGGTGCTCGCTGCTCAGGGGTGCCAGGAGTTTCCGCATCATGGCGCTGAAGATGCTGGGTGCGTTGTGGAGTCCGAATGGAAGTACATTGAACTCAAAGTGTCCTTCCATAGTGCTAAAAGCTAGGTACTTTCGGACTTGTGGTTGTACTGGTATCTGGTAGTATCCTTTGCTGAGGTCGATGCGTGAGAAGTACTTCGCTCGCTGTAGCTTGGCAAATAGGTCTGTCTGGTCCGGGAGTGGCTTTGGCTGGAACTGCGTTACGGCATTCAACAGTCTGAAGTCGATGCACAGTTGATGCTCTCCGTTGGGTTTTCGCAACAATACCGTGCCTGCGCTGTAGGGTGAAGTAGACTCTGAGATGATTCCGGCTGCCAGTAAGGTGTCTATCTCTTCCTTGATGGCTCGCTGTTGCGACAGTGGCATCGGGTAGAGCTTCTGGCGGACGGGTGTTGGGTCGGTCACCGTTAAGGTTACTTCGACGAGGTCTGTCCTCCCTGGTCGGTCTGTGAGCACAGTCTGATGTTGTCGAATGACCTGTCGTTCTTGCTGTTGCTGTTTAGCGGCTAGGTCTCCGTTGAGTATCACGTCTTTGTAGGTTTCTTTGGAGTGCAGGGGATACTCTACTGCATTCGTCTCCATGCTTTCTCCTTCTTCCGCGATGGCGATGGCTAGCAAGTTGTGAGTGCTGGGGGTCGCTGGTCGGTCCGTATACTTCTTGAGGAGATTAATGTGGTGGTATCGGGCTCTCCCGTTCACCTCTATTTGGTAGACTGTCTTGGATTTCTTGGCAGTCACCCGGTACGGTCCTCTCCAAGCGATGTCCAGCTTGTTGGTTCCACTTGGAAGTAAGAGTAGCACTTGATCGCCGACTTGCAGTTCTCGGTCCTTCGCGTGGCGGTTGTAGTACTTCGCCTGACGGGCTCTTGCCTTCTTCAGTGCTTCACCAGCTTTCTTCCACGTTGCTTTGAGGGTTTCCTGCAGGTCTGCGACGTACTTGGTTGCACCTCTTGGTGTGTCGTCTATCTTGGCTTCCGTCCAACTTCTGCGTAGGGCTTCTAGCGGTCCTGCTAGAGGTCTGCCGAATAGCAATGTTGACGGGGTGTAGCCTGTGGCTGCATGGGGCGTTTCTCTATATGCGAACAGTGCCGCATTCACGTAGGTGTCCCACGCTTCTGGATTGTCTTCGGCGACTTTCCTGAGTATGGTGAGAAGGGTTCCATTCAGTCTTTCTACTTGTCCGTTGCTGGCTGGGTGGTATGGTGGTGTGCGAATGTGATGAACTTGTATCAACTCGAACACGTCTAGCATCAGGCGGCCGGTGAACTGAGATCCGTTGTCCGTTCTAATGCTGTCCGGGAATCCGACTCTGGTAAAGATGGCGATGAGTGCATCTGCAATCTTCTTGGTGTCGATCGCTGGCAACGGGACTGCTTCGCACCACATCGTACATGCGTCGACGAGTGTGAGTAGAAATCTGTTCCGCTTCTTGGTCATGGGCAGTGGTCCCTTATATGTCTACTGAGACTTGCTGGAATGGCACGCCGACTACTACTGATGGTCCTAAGGTAACTGGTACGGTGTGATTTCGCGGGGAATATCGTTGACATTGGTGGCAAGATTTCACGTAGCGCTTGACATCCTCCGTGATTCCTGGCCAATAGTAGTGTGCGCTGATTCTCTGCACTGTGGCTCCAATTCTCATGTGTCCGCTGAGTGGCATGCTGTGGCCTAATTCTAGTACTTGGGCTCGAAGGGCAGCTGGTAGTACTAGTTGGGTGTGATCTCCATCTCCTTGTCGATGTAGAACTCCCTCTTCCATGTAGAAGTCTCCCTTGTGCGGGGGTGTGTGCGCCTTGGGTAGCTTCTGGAAGCACTTCGCTATCGAGGCGTCCTCTTTCTGTGCTGTTTTGATCTCTTCGAGTCCTGGGTTCGGAGCGAACTCGGGCTGGGGTGGTTGGTTTTTAGCTTGGGCCCTGGTTTGCACTGCAGCTATCTCTACAGTTTTCGGGGGCGTGCCTAATAACACATACCTACAACCTAGCACTAGATCATACAGGGGTTTCTGTAAAACAGCTGCTTCTTTTCCGTTGACCTTGACCGTGTCTGTCACCGATGGGTGATCTCCGATGGTGTGTGGCTTGTTACCGCTGCTTTGAGTTAGAACTCTGTGCGCTGGCCGGCTTTTGCGCTCTTCCCTACGTTGTGCGGCCAACTTGAAACATTCTGCGGTAGAGTGATTGTTTCGGTTGCAGAACGAGCAATATCGTTTCTGTTCTGCAGGACCTCTTTTCCCGAATTCCGTGTTGGGTCCTTTATTCTGTCCAGGTCTGGGGTTATTCGGCTTATTCGCGGTGCGCTCTTCCCGGTTAGGGCTTCTTTTCTGTGCCTCTTTCCCGTTAGGCTTTAGGTCTCGCCTGAAGCTCTTGGCTTCTCCGTGTGCGGCCACGTACCTATCTGCGACCTTGACCAGAACTTCCAGTCTTTCCGCGCCCTGCTCTACTGAGAATGTCCTCAGCTCGGGGGTCATGGTTTCCCTTAGCTGTTCCCATACTAACAGTTCTGTCAGTCCATCATACGTCTTAGCCGTGGCTGACTGGCTAATCCACTTATCTAGCATTGTGGACAACCGATCCGCGAACTGCGCATAGCTCTCTCCTTTCACTCTCCGGTTGGTGCGGAATTTTTGCCGGTAGCATTCTCCTGTTAGTTCGAATCCCGTTAGGAGTGCCTCTTTTACTTTGTGATAGTCAGTCACTCTGTCAGTCGGTAGCTTACTGTAGATGTCATAAGCCTTTCCTCTAAGCCCTTGACTAAGCTTAAAAGACCAATGAGTGGGATCTAGATTTTACTCAGTTGCTAGGCGCTCAAACCTAGTAAGATAGAGATCTAGACCTTCTTCTCTCTCATTGAATGTTCCCAGTGGAAATGACATTCCTTGTACAGGGTTGGATGCTACCTCTAGCTGATCTGAGTGGGGAGGGGTTGAGGAAGAACTTGAAGCTCCTGTTCCCAATCTTCTTAGCTCTAACTCATGCTGTCTTTCTTTTTCCTTTTCTTCCCTCTCTTTTTCTTTTTCTGCCCGCTCATAATCCTATTTCCTAACTTCTGCTTCTCTCTCTGCTGCCAATGCTGCCTTCTTCTGTTCTACTTCTAATTCTAGTTTCTTCTGTTCTCTTGCTGCTTCTAACTCTAATTTCTTTTGCTCTGCTTCTAACTCTGCTTTCTTTTACTCTGCTTCTAATTTCTTGGCCTCTCTCTCTGCCTCTAATTCTGCTTTTTTCTGTTCTCTCTCTGCAGCTCTCTCTGCCGCTTCGAGTTTCTTCGCCTCTCTCTCTGCTGCTCTCTCTGCCTTAGCCTCCTGTTTCTCTACCTCTGCATTGATATACGCAATAAGATCTTCCCCTGCTAAGTGTAAAGCTTCTCCCAATTCCTTGAAGCGCAATCTCAAGGCCACTGGGTCCGACTTTGTCAAAAGTGTCTATGAACAACCTCTGAATCACGTGGAATACCAAAACACTAGCAATATTGCAAGCCAATAACAACAATGCAAAGACCATAAAATTCGTAATCAATAATAGAATAAAACAAGAGTCAAATGGCATACAACAGTTATTTAAGCAAAACCTGCAAAAGAACAAGGCAACACACAGGCACAAAAATAATTGAAGCAAAAAAGTTTTTAAGGAAAGTGTATTGCACCAAAAACTGAGTCCTGCCTACCCTTACAACTATTCTAAGTTATTCTACTACTACTACTGTTATCTAATTTTATTGTACCTAGGTCCGGTTATACCCACTTCCTATCATACACAGATCCTGGCAGGCTCGCCAATTATAGTGTCACGTGGGTTTATGGGTTTTAGGGCTCTGCACAATGGAATGATGTAAACCTCACGCTTTATCCGATGGGAACTGCTAGTTAGTCACCCTGTGGACTACTATAATAAATATATTTATTTAGCTCGGTCTGTGTTAAGACTGGGTTACAGAGATAGATAGAAAAATGGTAAAAGATTACTGTCACACTAGCTTTCACACGGCTATGAATCATATGTAGTCCAGCCACTTGATAACAGTTAATCATCAATCATTTATTTCTTCTACTCTATACAAGATTTTCTAAGCACTAATCTACCTTAAACGTTAAATAGTCACTGTGAATAATTCGATCGCTGATAGTCTATGCAGCTAATAGTTCATCCTTGGGCACTGGATGTTATAGTTCATGAGAAGTGGACTACTGTGGTCCTGTAGCTCTCAGGTTTTTGTGCACACACGACTATAGACTTAACTGTGTGTCTGGCGTGCTGTGCTGTGGTCGGTTTGTTGACAACGGTGTTGTCTTCTTCTGGTTTTTCCCTGTGGGTAGACTGGTTGGCTTTCCTCGCGCAATGCTGGGGATGCCGTTGCAGTCAACTAATGCGTCGACGTGGTTTCGTCTGAGGCTGTGTTGGGCACACTACAGAACGCCTGTTCGTCTTTGTGACAATATCAGGCCAGTGGCTACTTGAGTGAATTCGGATGTTCCCAAGTACTGCGTCCTAGTCTTTTCTGGAGAGGTCTCCTGCTAACTGTGTAGCGGTGGAGCTGTTAACCCTTCCTCGGTTTAGACACAAATGCCTTAAGCTAAGCTAGGTTTTGACACAGTCCGAACTGGCTCTAACCGCTCTGCCTGCGTCTCATTGGTTCAACTTTCTCGCCTATCGTAATTACGATGATGTCATTGCCTTCGCTTACCGTCCACTACCACTGTGTGTAGGCGGCAGTAGGCTATTGCTACGCTTGATTACTTCCGTCGTCTGCTGCTTGCTAACTTTGAAATTCTAATATTACATAGACTAACCAAGCTAAATATTAAAATAAGCAGAGTAAAACTAGTCATCTCACGACAATGAGGTCTGTTGGATCAGCTTGGGAGTATTGGACGCTTTCATAGGGCTTCCTATGATGTTATTATTTAGCAATATAGGCATTTTATATGTATGTGTTTTGTTGATAATTTATAATGATGTTTGTATTCTATTTTGTTTTTGTAACAAGGGGTTCGATTAGTTGGGGTTAAGCCTCAGCCGTCCCCTGCGTGGGATGTCTTTATTGTAAAGTGACTGGCCGGTGGAGGGCATTCAGTTTTTCCACTGGGGTTGTTTCAGCGGATCTTTTATGTGGATCGGGGGTTGTCCGGTCCTGATTTGGCTCGGAAGAGTCCGCTGGACCTAAAGCAACAATCAATCAATCAATCAACTCAGTTTTCAACGGTTTATGAGCTAATAAAATTTAATTACTCCCCTAACCGATCCCATCCCCATTTATTTTAGACGTCCAATTTGTTTTAAATCAAGATCAATGCACGTACATGTAAATGCCGCACATGAAAAAGACAATTCAACATTAAAGGCGAGCAAATTGGACCCACTGCAACTGGTCAGCAAAGAAGCGTGCCCATCACAAAGGTAACGGGCATTTAGACATTTGCCTCCGTCGTTTAGAACCAGGAAAAACTACTTTTTCAAAATGTAAATAGTACTTACCATTGAGGTTTTGTATTGTTTTGTCGAAAACAGCGTAGGCACAGTCACATATGGTTTCTTTGGACCTTCTCCCCCTAGAAAATGTGCTGAACACAATCAGCTATTTTGAGTGTGCACAAACCGCTTCAAAACTAGTTTGCATCGATTTTCCACACTTTCGCCACTTGCTGGTCCGTTGAAAATCGATGTAAAGAAATTTTCTTTCCATTAACTACAATGCCACTGGTGTTCTGACACACACAACAGCAATGGCCCTTGGCTTTCTTTCTATTGTAGTCCATTGTAAAACCAACGAATTGGACCCGGAAGTTGCGGACGCCCACATTAGAGTAAACAAATCTCTACGCATTAGAGATAACAAGCGGCAGTCACTCTTCGCGTTTCGCGTTGTTACATCGGCAAATACGAAAATGGTTGAGTTGGAACGGTTGCGCTCGAATCCTTTCATTTATTTAATTTAAGGTCTGTACACATAGTGATTTTAGACCAACAACAACTTTATTAAAAAATAAATTTAAAAAATTTAACATTAACATTTTAACAATTTTACCAGCTTGAACTCCCACTTAAAATTTACAACATTCTTGACAGCAAACATACTCTTTCTCACATGTGAAGGTACTAGCAAAATATATGTCCAGCTAGCGGAATGGCAAACTCGATTCCCCCACATTCATCCCATATACACACGACAAACATCACCTTGATCGCAACAGACAACCAACCATGCAGAATCTGCCAAAACACCTCTGTACCTTCCAGTATCCGAAAAATTAAAAATTTAAAAACAACAACAACAAAACCAACACTACACCTTGTCATTTGTCAGTCTCTCACTTGAATTTCCAACCCATGTCAGCACACATTAACATTCTAGTTGTCAATGTCGGTCTTCATCGATGTTGTCTGCACATAGCCCATTTGCTCTCTTTCTCTCTCTCTCTCTCTCTCTCTCTCTCTCTCTCTCTCTCTCTCTCTCTCTCTCTCTCTCTCTCTCTCTCTCTCATACATACCCTCTCGCTCACATACACACACGCATATATAAATATTACAAATTAAAGTATCACCTAATGCACAAATTATACTATGTTATAAGTTTCAAAGAAACTGTCCGATCTGACTGTACTCGTATATCAGAACCTTTGATATTTTATAAAAGTCGGTAACTTCTATATTTTTTATGCTTGTTATATTTTGATATTCAATAGGTTAAAGATCACGAATATCAGTACATTTTTTCAGAATAATATGCTCTACACTAATTTTATTTCCTCATATGCAAGTAATATTACTGCAATATTTTGTTCTCCATGCATTAAAAATTAACCTATGAGCAAGACTGCTAATTTGTCTAGAAATTCCGGATTGATCAGGAAGTTCATAATAATTACTTTGTTCACGAACAATATTTTGAATAATGTTCGACATTCCGTGTTTTGGTAAGTGTAAGGAAATCGGTTCAGCATATATATATATAGATAGATAGATAGATAGATAGATAGATAGATAGATAGATAGATAGATAGATAGATAGATAGATAGATAGATAGATAGATAGGTAGGTAGGTAGGTAGGTAGGTAGGTAGGTCGGTCGGTCGGTCGGTCGGTCGGTCGGTCGGTCGGTCGGTCGGTCGGTCGGTCGGTCGGTCGGTCGGTCGGTCGGTCGGTCGGTCGGTCGGTCGGTCGGTCGGTCGGTCGGTCGGTCGGTCGGTCGGTCGGTCGGTCGGTCGGTCGGTCGGTCGGTCGGTCGGTCGGTCGGTCGGTCGGTCGGTCGGTCGGTCGGTCGGTCGGTCGGTCGGTCGGTCGGTCGGTCGGTCGGTCGGTCGGTCGGTCGGTCGGTCGGTCGGTCGGTCGGTCGGTCGGTCGGTCGGTCGGTCGGTCGGTCGGTCGGTCGGTCGGTCGGTCGGTCGGTCGGTCGGTCGGTCGGTCGGTCGGTCGGTCGGTCGGTCGGTCGGTAGGTAGGTAGGTAGGTAGGTAGGTAGGTAGGTAGGTAGGTAGGTAGGTAGGTAGGTAGGTAGGTAGGTAGGTAGGTAGGTAGGTAGGTAGGTAGGTAGAGAGAGAGAGAGAGAGAGAGAGAGAGATAGATAGATAGATAGATAGATAGATAGATAGATAGATAAATAGATAGATAGATAGATAGATAGATAGATAGATAGATAGATAGATAGATTTGCACCAATTTTAGCATCTCTGTCAGCCATATCTATCATTGTATTTTAAACCGCAATGTGATGGAATCCAGCATATATTATTTATTTCCGTACCTCTGAGTTTTAAGCAATGTATTAAATATTTAATTTCAAATCTAATCTCTGCTCTCTCTTTACATTTGGGCGAAATCAGAGCCAACATAGCAGATTGAGAATCCACACAAAACAATATTTTGATGAAATCCCTTTGCATGTTTGTTATTGTACTAAGAGCCATTAATAATGCTAATAATTCTGCAGTGAAAATCGAAAATCCTTGACCAATGAAATACGATTTTTGTTTAAAGCAGGTATTACAAATCCATCATCACCATTTTCAATCACAGATCCATCAGTATATATCTTCAGATTTTCATAATATTTTTCAGAAATATGTAGACGTATTAATGTTGCTAATAAATATGGATTCTCATCTTTCTTCAAATCAGTATGTAAAATATCAAAATTGGCTATTTGTATCTCCCAAAGAGGGAAAGGAGATAAAATAATCTTATTTGATACATTAGCTGGGCATCTTCAAACAAGCCATGCGTATAATACGTAGCAATTGTTTGTAAAGAAGATATATTTTTGACTCTTTTATGGAAATTGAAGTCTGATCTGACTGGCAATTCACCTACTGTATAATTGATAACTCTATGACTTCTTATTACATATTTTGTACATGCTAACTTCCTCGCTTCAGCTAAATATAGGATTCCTGCAGCCTTGTATGCCTTCGATGTTCTAGTATGAATTGGTACTCATAACGCTTGTTTAATAGCTCTGCTATCAAGACTTTGCAACTGCTTCAAATATGTTTTAGGTGCTGAAAAATATACTTGCTTACCATAAGACAATTTAGACCGCAGTAATGAACATGCTAATATGTATTAATGTTTTTGCGTTTTGACATCACCATTTGCGACTACCTAAAGCAATAACCATGTAATGTAATGTAATTTGCGACTAATTATTTGTAAAAGATTATAACATTTTATCGCCTTTTGCAAAACATTTATTGAATCCTTCATTCAACGAAAGGTTAAGGAAGCGAAACGCCAACGAAATGCGATCTATATTTCTCTATTGTGTATAGAGGCGGACACAACTTCCCCTTTTTCGTTTCGCCTTTGTTTAGTGACTTAATTCTCATTGCTTGTAGTATAGTATGTGTGCCTACGTGCTCTCGTGCACGCGCGTTTGTGATTACGGATTCGAAAAAATGAATGACTGGTGATCGTCTAAAATCATAAAAATGCGTAGAGACGTAAAGTGTAAAAAATAAATAAATAATGCTTTTTATGAACATACGGCGAAAGACTGTGAGAAATTACAAACGAAAGAAATAAAGAAGGGAGAGAAAGAATGCAGCCAAAAAGAAGAATACAACAACAAAAAAACAAATAGAAAGAAAAAAGAGCAAAAGAAAGATAAAGTTAAAATGATAAAGTGAGGACTTTGAAGAAAAAGAATTAAATCTCTCAGAGAGAGAGAGAGAGAGAGAGAGAGAGAGAGAGAGAGAGAGAGAGAGAGAGAGAGAGAGAGAGAGAGAGAGAGAGAAACGCAAGAAGTACAATGAACTCTACAGATAAAGAATGTACCGATAAGTAGGAGGAAAAAAACAGCATCGTTAATGTGTTCGAGATTTTTCCTTTTAACAATGACTGTATTGTCAACGGAATCTGAGAATCAAGGTTATTGTCACGTACGGTAAACATTAACAGACGCCTGTTTGGGGTAAAGGTTAGGTTAGATAATCAATGTTTATGGGGTAAAGGCAAAACCACACGTGTAAACGATCGACTAAGGAGCACCGATGAACAGTTCTTTTTATGCTGAAACGTGCTCCGCTATCCACTGTGCTAATATAACTTAAAGATCCTAGGGGCGTTCTTATCTATTTCTTCTCCATACCCTTCCATAGATGTTCATTGGGGCATTTAATTTTATTCTCCAAAATGAAAGTCTTCGAATCGATGAAATGCATGCAAGCGCCCTAAAGTTGATCGGCTTTAACATGGTTCAAGAAGCGATGCATTGTTCTGTTGAATTCAAAGGTATGCATTCGTTTCTTCTGTTTGAAAGTGGCCCTGATGCAGATTCAGATTCATATGTTTTACACACTCTAACATGCATCACAAACAAACCTTTATTACTTAAACATTCAACAATATTCGGAAAGGGGAGGAAACTTGTCTTTTTGGTTTGTTTTTAGTTACCTAGAGTTATCCGGGCGGCCTTCGTCAGAGCATGTCGTCTCAGAAGGTATCCCGAGCTGCAAGATTTTCTTCGGTGGTGGTTGCAGGGCAGAGGCCGAACTAGCAACCTTTCGGCTGACTCGCAAAGTTTGATGAAGGACAAAGCAGAAATCCTAGTCAAGAAACGGTGTTCATTAGCAAAGAACGTCCGCCCAACGTTAGACAACTCTGGGAGCAACATGCGAGCAACCCGGCCAAAGTTGTTTCCCCTCAGATTTCCGAGCATGGTCTATTCAACAAATGTGTATTACCTCTTACAAGGAATTATGACAGGCTATAAACATTGCTCCAATAAATAAAAGACATTCGGGCATATGAAACTCGCGACCTTCCGCCCAATGAAACCGGTGACTAAGCCGCTGCGTCACCAGGCCAACCCAAACGATATAGAAGAGAAAGAGAGAGAGAGAGAGAGAGAGAGAGAGAGAGAGAGAGAGAGAGAGAGAGAGAGAGAGAGAGAGATTGATTGATTATTTATTCATTTAGGCATCGCCCCTTCATGAAGGGTGTGTACATCATAACATTATACATATAACAAACATACATTTTCATTCTGATTAAATCACGATAGAGCAATTTCTCTTAGTTTAAAGGCTTTGTACAGGTATATTATATACTTAGTTTCCTAATTATATTCGGGTTACTAGACGCCATCAAAACACACAGTCTAGATGCACATGGATTTCTATAATATTTTTCAGCAATAAATTGCACTCTTAAGTTATGTAAGACTGGACAACATAACACAAAGTGGACTTCATCTTCTTCTTTTTCCATGCAAAGTGGGCATTTTACAGCTGCTTGTGTGTCATTTCGATATCTGTGATAATGAACACCAATATCTGACACACCAAATCGAAATTTTGTCATTATAAAAAGAGAGAGAGAGAGAGAGGGAAAGGAGAGAGAGATTAAATAAAACAGAATTATCTGTTCTGTATGTATATAATATATGTACCATAGTGTTTTACACAGCCGCTCGCGACAGTAGGATCGAGATAAATAAAGTAAACATATTATGTTCGAGGTTCATCTTTAAGCAGAACCCCCGTTGGGGTGCCGGGGTTTTCTGTATAAATAGTATCCCCAATTGTGGAAATTGAATGCTTTAAATAATCACTGTTTCCGTCATTCTCATTTGTTCTTTCTCGTTCCTTATCTATTCTGTCAATCTACCATCTTTGCTAGACCAGTCACCTACCTTTTTTCTCGAAAACTGTCTTAACAGTGAATACGCCAGTGTGTGCTAAGCACAAGAGAAACAACCACCCCAAATATCTAACACATAAACCACCAGAGGGATCAATTACAACAATATTATTCACACAAAACCTCATCTATATATTTATATCACTAACTAACCCACCCGTATCTACAGTCACTCCCACGTTGGGGTGCAGGGGGTTTCAGTATAAATAGTATCCCCACAAATCGAAGTCTCCTCTCTGAAAATCCTTAACGGGAAGAGAGGGGACTATAAACTGATTTAAGAAATGGAAATTTGGTGCTTTAAATTCCCACTGTCGCTGTCTTTTTCATTTGTTCTTTCTCATTCCTGCTCTGTTCTATCAATCTGCTATACTATCTTCTTCTTCGCTAGGCCAGTCACCTACCTTTTTTCTTCAAAACTCTTCCGGGACAAGACTCCTTATTTGTGTGTGAGGTCTGTTGGATCAGCTTGGGAATATTGGACGCTTTCTGCCAGGTGGTCACTAGGGCTTCCTATGATGTTATTATTTAGCAATGTAGGCATTTTATATGTATGTGCTTTGTTGATAATTTATAATGATGTTTGTATTCTATTTTGTTTTTTGTAAACGGGGGTTCGATAAATTAGAGTATAGCCTCAGCGTCCCCTGCGTGGAATATCTTTATTGTAAAGTGACTGGCTGGTGGAGAACCTTCAGTTTTTACCACTAGGGTTGTTTCAGCAGATCTTTTATGCGGATCAGGGGTTGTCCGGGCCGGATTTGGCTCGGAAGAGTCCGCTGGACCTAAAGCAATAATCATCATGTAATGTAATGTAATCCACAGTCACAATTCACTATAATAAAAACACAACTAGTAAACAAACAATAGAAGAAATGAAATACTGATTTTTCTTTAGGGTCTTTCTTGCTACAGGAGTCCAACTGTCGATTAGTGCTTTGGCCTAACGCTTGACCCTGGGCCCAAGTTTAACATCCTTGTTAGAAGAAACCGGTCTATTAAATCATACACCAATGTTTGTGTTGTAGTTTACGAGAATAATCAGTATCAGATTATGACACTTGTTCATACTTCGCAGATTTCCGGGAATAAACAATCACAAGTGTAAAATAAAAATAAATAAATCCAGGAAGTTGATGAACTGACAGCGTGGGTTTTCTACTACTGAAATAACGTAACAGGGTATAGAACATAAATTTGTAAAAGAGATTAAACTTAATCGCAACTATGACAAACCTTGTGGAATTGCTCGATCAGTTTCAAGCATTGCACACAAAATAATATTGAACTCAATTAAAACCAAATATTGAAAAAAAAAAAAAGTTAAATGCATATGCGGTGAATCTATTTCTCTGAAACGTGTATTACTTCAATGCAGTCAAATTCGTCCAAGTTTGCCAACTGATGTTCATATTATCGATTCCATTGATAACATAAGCTTTGATGTAAGCGTTAGATTAGCAAAAGCTTTGATTGTTTCTCCAGTGGCACAGCTAATATCATTAGGTATTTAATGTGATATGTGTATATGTATGTATGTATGTTTGTATGTATGTATGTATGTATGTATGTATGTATGTATGTATGTATGTATGTATGTATGTATGTATGTACGTATGTATGTATGTATGTATGTATGTATGTTGGTCCTGATTTGGCTCGGAAGAGTTCGCTGGACCTAAAGCAATAATCATGTAATGTAATGTATGTATGTATGTATGTATGTATGTATGTATGTATGTATGCATGTATGTATGTATGTGGTGTGAATGTGTGTGACTGCGTGCGTACGTCTTATCATCTCGATGAAGAAGACGTTAATAAAACCACCAACCAACGCGACAGGAAAACTGCGTAGTAGAGATTCGCCGAAGCTCCACGTTTGGATCACCACTTACCTCTCGCTTTTTTAAAAGACGTAGTTATTCACCCTTTCCCCAAACAAGGCTGGACATGTAAACACAATCCTGTATTCTTCCTATAGTCTTAACATAGCCCTACTCATATTTCTAAGAAGCGCGAAGATGGCGATACGAGAAAGAGCGAAGGAGGGAGGTAGCAAGACCGTTTGACAAACTATATTTTATCTGTTGCAAGGAATAAAGAGTATATTTGTATAAACGGGTCAAACTTTATCCCACGCACTAACAATCTGCACACATTATTCATTATGACACTTAAGAAAATGTTCGTTCGACAGTGTACTGAGGTCTGCATCTGTGCTAAGCTTGTACCAACCGTACTATATAGTGCCGACTACTGACAGTGCCTGCAGTCGTTAGTCCAAAGCAAATTACAGATGTTAAGAGCCTTGGCACCCATCTTCTGGATGGCGGTATCTATTGAGATGTCTGTCCTACAAGGCTTGAATTCAGATCATCGTAATAGGTTGTTTGTTTGTTGTTGTTGTTGTTGTTGTTGATGATGCTCTTTTGTTTATTTATTATTATTTCTTTCTTTCTTTCATTCATTTCATTTCATAGGGGTAGTGGTAGGGGTAGAGGTGGGGCTGGTGGTAATGTTAATTATTCGCCATTTTAAAACTATTTTTGATTTTTCCTCTGTGTGTGTGTGTGTTTGTGTGTGTGTGTCTCTCTCTCTCTCTCTCTCTCTCTCTCCAAAATTTAAAGCCAAGGAAGAACAAAGTTTAAAGTGAAAAGAATAACAAATTGATAGAATCTGAGTCAAGAAAGATAGTAGTACCTACGCAATAAGCCCAATCCAGATTCTGTTAACGTCTATTATATACTAAGGTTTGAACTTGCATGAGCGTTCAGGATGAACTGCGCTATCAAACCCTGCACATTGTCCAATCAAGGCTTCCCGTTTTAGATACAAGGGTCTTCTGCGAAAAGAGATGAACCTCGAGCATCCAATACAATTATTGCCGATACACCTACGGCATGTGCTTCCTCTTCCACTGTAAAACAAATACAGGTGGTCCTCGAGTTACGACGTTGATCCGTTCGTTGAACGCGTCGTAACCCGATTTCATCGTAAGTCGGAACTTAAAGAAAAATACATACGTTCGTACAGTGCTATATACTGTACTGTAACTGTTAATGTTTCTCCCTTTTCAGATCGCTTTATAATGTCCATTATAACTTCCTTGGTGATGGCCTTTCTTTTCTTTGATGCACTACCATCTGAAGAGTCTGACTTACGTTTGGGAGCCATAACCCAGGGCAAAACCCGATAAAACAGGTGAGAGAGATAGCGGCGTAAACAACCAAAATGGCGTATGTACAGTGACGCCAGCGTAGGAAGCGACGCCGTCTTCCCCGCCGTATAACCACAACAAAGCGTATTCTTCCGCCGCTCGGCAGAAACTAGCTCCATTTTGTTTACGTCGGCAGAAACTAGCTCCAGTTTGTTTAACGGCGGCAGGGATAGCTCAGTGGTCAGAGCGCACGACTTGTGTGAGTGCGTCTTGGGCGACGTGGGTTCGAATCCTGACTTCAGCAAACTATTTTGTGATTGCTGGATATTACGGGCCAGCGCCTTGAGAAGCTCTCTGAGCTTGTAAGTGCGCTATATAAGAGAAATATCTTTCTTTTTTTTTTCTTTTACGTCGCTTACGACGCTAAACCGCGTAAGACGGAACGACGCGTAATATTATTTATTATATTTTTATGGGCAGGAGCGTCGTAACCACGAAACAACTTAAGTTGAGACCGGCGTAACCCGAGGACTTACTGTATAATCCTATCCTATCCTGTCCCGTAACCCGGAGGTCGTATGGGCACCACAGATGATCGTTTAACCAGCATCCTCCATCTTTCTCTGTCCTCAGCAGCCCTGATGACTTCGCTCAGTGTCAAACCAGTCCATTCTCGAATGTTGTCCTCCAACCTCTTTTTCGGTCTCCCTCTTCTTCTACCTCCTTGCAATGTGCCTTGCAGAATGGTCTTTGCAAGACCTGATGATCTTTTGACGTGGCCATACCATCGGAGTTTTCGTTTCTTCACCACTGTGAGAAGGTCATCGTGTTGTCCAATGGCTTGTGTGATGGTCTGTCGGACTTCGTCGTTGGTGATGTGTTGGGTATAGGAAATGCCCAGAAGTCTTCTGTAGCACCTCATCTCCATGCTTTGTATTCTTTGTTGTAGATCTGCTGTGAGGGTCCATGCTTCGCAAGCATATAGGAAGATGGAGATGACAAGGGAGCGCAGCAGTCTTACTTTGGAATGTAGACTGATGGTCCTGTCTTTCCAAATGGGCTTCAACCTTGTCAGGGCAGCAGTTGTTTGTGCGATCCTGGAGAGGACTTCCTGTCGGGACCCATTGTCTGATACAATGGCTCCTAAATATTTGAAGCTATGCACTGTGTTGAGGGATTGGCCTTGGACTTTGATGTCCGTGTTGATGCCATTGGTGTTGTTGGTCATCATTTTGGTCTTCTCTGCACTTATTTCCATTCCATAGGTTCTGGAGGTGGTGTCAAGCCTCTGTACCAGCTGTTCAAGTTCTTGTTCCTCTACAGCCAATCCATCAATGTCATCCGCAAAACGAAGATTGGAGATTGCTCTACCCCCTATGCTGACTGTACCTTAGCGATCTGCCATGATGCGCTCTAGGAAGATGTTGAAGAGTGTTGGAGATAGTAGGCATCCTTGACGCACACCGAACTGAATAATCAGAACTGTATAATTAATTAATTAATTAATGTATGTATGTATTTAACCTTTCTTATATTGCGCTTTTCCAGCTCAAGAGCTGCTCAAGGCGCTGGCCGATACAGGATCTAACTCAAGCCTCCATAGGCGCCGACCTGCAGCCTTTGGGGGTACAGTCTGACGTCCAGACGTCTGAGCACAATCGTGCGGGACCGGTGATGAGGAGACGAGACCTACTGCGTGCTGGATGTATTTAATGTAGCCGGCACTCGCCCGTCTAGGGCATGAGCGTCAGGATCTTTAAAGTCCATGTGACGGAATGTGTGCGTGCACAGACTAGACCTCGGTTTATACTCTCATTTGAAGGAGTAGGGGCGCAGTGTGACTATACTGTTCATTTTTCTCCTGCACTGCACAGCAGTGTTTCATCATCATCATCACCTCCACCACCACCAATCACCATCACTCACCATACATCATCATCATCATCATCATCATCATCATCATCATCATCATCATCATCATCATCATCATCATCATCATCATTATCGTCGTCGTCGTCATCCTCATCATCATCATCGTCGTAATCGTCATCATTATAAAATATTTGTGAAAAGAACTATGACCTTCTGCCACGAAAAAAAAAAGAAGTTATTTAAAAAAAAAAAAAACAAAAAAAAAAAAACATCACCACGATGAGGTCATTCGATATACGTCAGTTTTTAAGGCTCAAAGCATCTGTACACTCATATTACATACACAGTTTAAAAGGAAATGTAAACAACTTTTTTTTAAAAAGATTGCATCATCGTGATTATTATACACAGTAGCTCAATGCCTATGTGAGCAGCACTCTTAGGTTCTCCCACATTTTCCTGGCTGCGGGCTATTTATAGCTTGCCTGCACCCTCCCTTTCAGTGAAAGGAAAGGAAAGAAGAGCACCGGCGAAGCTATTTATAGCTAGTTTAGCTGAACTAACTTCAAAACCTAAAAGCTTTGGTTGAGTCAGTGTGTATACTAGATTTGCATGATTTTTGTTTTAAGTTGGAGATATAGGTAAAGTCTAAGTATATACGAAATTTGAACCAAATCCCTCCAGTTGTTTGAAAGAAATTATGATTAGAAATAACCACAATTTAAAACGTCACCATCGTCACACGATGACGTCACTCAATATACCATAGTTTTATTTCAGGCTCAAGGCATCTAAACACGAATACGAATCTTTATTGTCCATAGTTAAAATACAATAACATGGAAATTTGTCTCTAGTAGCACAAAGACTAAGACGGAAAGATTACAAACTAAAAGAAATATTAACAGTTTTTGTTAAATAAAACATTAATTAAGACAATCATACGCATAACAAATAGCATTGCACAACTCCCATCCTATTACATTACATCATCACAGTACACAGAAGAACACTCTAATTACATACAAAGTTTGTTGTTGTTTTTTTATTAAATGTAAATTTTCTTGCTTAAAAATTACGTGACGATGATTACATCACTTGCTTTCGCATAAGTTTCAGAGATAAAATGCGCAAATGTCCCTTCCGGACGCCAGACGCAAGACGCGCATTACAGCTCGAGAACTAAAAACGCTTCTTCGCGCATGCGTAGTATAATATTTCTCAGAAAAACTTGAACACGCTACAGCGTTTTATTACTGCCTCTTTCGCGCAAGAGCACGCTGCAGTATAAAAAGGGCGGTAACTAACAACACAATTTCGCAGCTGTCACTTTTTCGAGAGAAACAAACTCCCCTGCGATAGTCAGGTAATGAATAATGTGTCCGTGAGATTTAACCATCAATGAACTTTTAAAAAAACATTTTCCTTGTTAATGCTAGCTATCTGGTCTTCCGAAACTGACTAACACGAGCCAGCAAAATACAAGTTTTCCTCTTATGTCGTTTTAGGAGTTTGAGAAATAATGTCGCCTTACTATTACTAATTGTTAAGAATCATATTTTACTTCCTTTTTCGAAGTTCGCGTAACTTACCAGTTGACTAATTTCTGCTGTTTTTGGTCATCTTCTTCAGGAGACAAAGATCGTCTGCTATTGTCACTGGCGATAACTTTCTTTCTGTCAAGGTGTTGAACAAGGTATGTTTTCTTACCCTTTGTTATTGAATTGGTATTATTTGTGTTGAATTGAATGATTGTGTATTTATTTTAATTTTAAAAAAGAGTTGCTGATTTTAGATATTGAATTTGCGTGTATTTATTTTATTATTTAAGTATTTTTATCCTTATTTATTTGATCGTCTTTCGCCTTTCGTTTCTTCCTATCTTATCTTATCTTTCTTTCTTTCTTTTTTTCTTTTCGTATTTGTCTTTTTCCTCGTTTGTTTGTTTTTATTTCTTTATCTCTTGTACTTTATTTCTATTTTAGGTTCATTTTATTTTCGGCCTTTTCGTTTTTATTTCTTTCTTAATTTATTTTTCTTCCATTCTTCCTATAACCTTGAAGTTTTGTTACCTTTTAAATATGTGATCTTCAGTGGGTATTTAAGAGCACTTAGCACCTATTTTTTTGCGCTGATTAACGCGAGTACATAGTTGTTCCTCTGATATCATTTATCAGTTATCTTTTTGTCTTTAAAAAAAATTTTGTTTGGTTTTAAATAAGTGATTAATCGCGATAATTATTAATTGCGAAATGTCGGCAGCTGGTAGGCTTTTTATGGCAGAATGTTAAATCCTCTTCCCCCCCACCCCCACCCTTTTTTTAAAACAAAATATTTATTTATTTTGATTATTTTGTTAAGAGGTTCGTGAACTGACATTTAATATTTTTTGTTGTTATGTCTAATATTAGCCGATTGGGTGAATATGCAATAAAATACAATATTGATTGGGTTTAAATGAAGATTCCGTTTTGGGGAGCTTTAAATCCCCTCCCCTCCCCCATACGTTCCCTCTTCCCCTCCCCTTCTTTCTAAAAGATATTGTATTCTCACTGTACCTTTAGTGAGTAAAACAGTTTCTCAAACCGAGGTTAACTGTTTGTCACACACACACACACAAACACACACGCATACACACACACGTACACACACACACACACACAAACAAACACACACATGCCCACATGTACACACACACACACACTGAACAAAAATCCTCAATATCCTTGGCTCTTTAATGTAAGCGTTTCCTAGCAATCAGTGTGTCATTGTGGACACACTGCTTAGCTGAGACTTAGTCTACCCGAGACTTGCGTGTTCGCCTCAGTCTCTCCACTAGTGACCTTCTACTTAGGAGTGCCTCGGCTAATCGCAGTGCGTGGGATGTGTTTAGACAGTAAAAAGCTTGTTTGCCTTCTTTAATGGTAAAGGTTCAGTTTTAGACAAGAAAAGGTGTACTTTGTAATGAGTTGCTATCTCGCTGTCTGTTTGTTTGTTTGACTGTCTGTCCCTCTGTCTGTCTGTTTTACACTGACTTCGTCTGTCTGTTTGTCGGACTTTTTGTCTATCTATCTGTCTGCCTGTTTCCTAGCATTTGATACAGCTGTGTAGGTATGTGTGTATGTGTGTGTGTGTGTGTGTGTATGTGTGTGGGTGAGGATGTTTACACGGCGTTATTGGGACAAACTAGTGCAAGTTTACATACGTTCTTTGGACAGACCTCCTTGTTGGGACGTCCATTTAATGATCCGTGAGGGTTAGGGTTAGGGTAAGGGCTAGGGTTAGGGTTAGTGTTAGGGTTAGAACACTTTATAGTAATAAAAAGGGGGTCGAAGCACGACCCATTGTCCACAGAACGTATGTGGCGATAGAGGAAAGTCCAAATTACGGTGTCTGCGCAAGTATGTGTGTGTGTGTGTGTGTGTGTGTGTGTGTGTGTGTGTGTGTGTGTGTGTGAGTGTGTGTGTGTGTGTGTGTGCGTGTAGCCCAGAGGCGTGTTTGCCTCCTGAATGTTATAGCGTGTGTGCATCATGCTAGATAAGAGATATGGTTAAATAAGGGTGGCAGTCTGCTTGTCGCTATGTTGGTTTACCTGTCTATCGGGTGGGTCCTTGGTAGCTCAATTGATAGTGACCTAGTTTCCTATGCCGAAGGGCGCAGGTTCAATTCCCGCAAGGGGCGAACTTATGTGACTTAGGTACGAGACTATTCAGGTCACAGAGGGGTTTCTCCGGGTACTCCGGCTTCCTCCCTCACTTCAATAATGGTATTAGATGCAGTCAAGCTAATAAAAATTTCAAAAATAAAAATTCGATTTCCATTTCGTCTTCTAATAACGATCTTCTTGCATTTACACTTCATGGTTGAGTAATAGACGTGTGGGGTGGAGGAGGGGGTGAGTGGGGGGTTGTGGGGGTGGTGGGGGTGGGGGGAGTGGTGTTGAGTGAATCAAAAATGTGAGCGTGTACAGATCTCTTCGCTTTGTGCCTGATTAGTAATTTGAGGAAAAGCGCGGAAACAGCATCCAGTATTATTATTATTATTATTATTATTATTATTATTATTATTATTATTATTATTATTATTATTATTATTATTATTATTATTATTATTATTATTATTATTATTATTACCTGCCTCTCTGAGTGTTAGTCTACCTTTCTGTCTATTGCTTTTTTTGTCGGTGTCTTCCTCTGTCTGTCTGTCTGTCCGTTCAATCTAGGTAATGTTCAGGTGGTTTGTTAAGAGTGTGAATTGAGAGCGAATAGCTTGATATTTCAATTTTCTTAACACTTTGGATTACTAGCATTATAGTTACTGTCATTTTTAATGTTCATCAACTTAAAGGACAGGTTGTAAAATTAGAAACCTTTATCCCATTAATTACAGTGAAGTTTTTCATCTTCAACTTCAACTTCTATCTTTCAGTCTGTCAGTCAATTGTTCAGGTTGTCTGTCTGTCTGTCTCTCTCCTCCCTCGCCTCTTCCCACCCCTATCACAATCTTAAAGGAATATAAACTCATTCCATGCATGGGCATTGGACATAAGTGTTTGAGAGTGTGCTTCTATTCGCGTTTGTGTGTGCGTGTAATGACTGCGGTACCTATAAAGGTCCAAAAGACAACTAAAGACAACTAAAGACGGCTAAAGACAACTAAAGTCGGCTAAATACACCTATGTATAGACAACTAAAGACAACTAAATGTTGTCTTTAGTTGTCTTTTCGACCTTTATAGGTACCCCTAAAGACAACTAAAGACAACTGAAGACGGCTAAAGACACCAGGGGTAAAATTTTTAGAGGGTATACAAGGCTACAAACAACTTAAAGAGCCCCAAAACACCTGCTATCTTTGAAAGACATTGGCTATGGCAGAAATTTGTTGCCGCGTAGAAAGTACAACGGATTTAAAAAAATAACAATAATATTTTTCAAGTATATTAATATATAAGATAATTGATTTAGATACAAAGTGAAAGCTGTTCTGGGTGATTGTGTAGTCGGATTTAATGAAAATGCAATGCCCGATTCGAAACTGAAGCTATTGTTGTTTATAAGGTTAGGGTTAGGGTTAGTTGTCTTTAGTTGTCTATACATAGGTGTCTTTAGCCGTCTTTAGTTGTCTTTAGCCGTTAGCCGTCTTTAGTTGTCTTTAGCCGTTAGCCGTCTTTAGTTGTCTTTTCGCCCTTTATAGGTACCGGTCTTTAGTTGTCTTTAGTTGTCTTTAGTAGTCTTTAGCTGTCTTTAGTTGTCTTTAGTTGTCTTTAGTTGTCTTTTCGACCTTTATAGGTATCTTTGTGACAGTATGTTCGTCCGTATTATCCACGTGTACGACTTAATTATGTGTTCAGCCTGTGAGCAAACGAACGGCAAACCCAAAAAGAGCCAATTAAAAAAAAACACACACACACACAAATCTAAAACTGAACAAACCTGATGTTTGACTTAATTGACTCATGCTCAGTGTCAATTGTAACTTCCTCGTTGATGACAATGAATCACGCGCCACATCATGAAACATACGTAATGTAAGTCATAGATGTACTACTACCAAATACACTTATGGAAGTTTAAAGTCCCATATCAGCTTTCGCCTGTTTACACTTATTAGCGCAGCGACACTTGAATCTTATTATAATAATGTACAATGCTCTGTACGCACTTCCCTTCCTAAATCACAATCGCCAATGTACAGTCATGTTGAATACACACTCACATCATATTATATACAAAACTTTAAAACACAACCACATCATTCCAACATGTGGTGTAAAAACATAAGATCGCTATTAGAGGACGGAAAGTGCATGTGTATTTTTAATTTTTTTTTAATTTATTTTTTTTTTTGGTAGTTCGGGACTATTTGTCTTTACATTTCCGGCGTCCGCAGATGGCATGTTCGCACTTTTCTCTGAAACTAATGGACAGATTTCTTTGAAACTTGGTATTAGGGCATAGTGAATCCTACCAGATGACCAAAACATTATGCATGTTGGGGGACATCATCGTGGTGATATCATAATTTGTTATTGTTTTGGTCTAATCTTATTTTCTCCCAAAGTACTGGAGGGATTTGGTTCAAATTTGGTCTATACTTAGAATTTAGGTGCGCCTCCGAGGTAAAACCAACCTCATGCAAATCGAGTGGTGTGATCATCGTGACGTCATTTTTAAAAGGCCACATTTTAAATATATTTATATATGGCTTGCATATAGATCATGAAATTTAACACGTTTTACAAAGCTGATTTTTCGGTTATGTGCGTGAGTGTCTGGAAATGCATTTGAATGGTTTGCCATCTTGTTTTCTTTTTTCTTTAGCATTATGTAATATAGCCTGCTTAGAAGTGCAGCATATATCTCTCGGTGGCATACAGTTATGATCCAGGCGTCATAGCAATTGAACTTTGTTACGCCAGTCTAGCGGTTTCAAAACTACTCTACGCCTCCAGCGAAATTAAAGGCCTAAATTGCAACTTCGCACTAATGTTGAGGGGCCGGGTAGCTCAGTTGGTAGAGCGTCTTACTAGTAACCGAAAGGTACCTGGTTCGAATCCCGGATTGGCCAATGTGTGACCATATTATTTTCCCCTTACCATCAACTGGTTCGCTGCATATGTGACCAGTAGTCGCCTATACGCTTCGGTGTCGTGTGACTATAATCTACAATTACAGTTACACTAATGACACAGCGTAGCGGAGACTTGGAACTTTGGAACTTTGTCCTTTTATTTTCACATAACATGATTTAAATGTATACAAAATTGACAAGAGGTTCATAGCCCTGGGGGCTGTATAGCCAAAAAAGGGGAGTTTGAGGGGGGGGGGGGAAATGGGATACACATAGCATTCGTACCATGAACGGCATTGTATAACACTACAGCTACATTACAATATATTCAGCAACTGGACTGACAAACACTAAGGAATTTACATTCACAAAAATAAATTTGGTAAGAAAATAAATACCCACAACGATACCAATTTTAACATCATACCAATGCAACACAATAAGACAAATAACACGCAAATAAGACAAAATGTAAAATAAAGAATCAGCATAATGCTCTTTTTAATTCGAGAAAAAAAAACTCTGGTTATAACCAAGAAGAAATGGTTATATCCAGGAAGAAAGCAATCTTGAGACAAATTCTGTTTCAGTGTAATGATCATGATGAAATGCTAATTCTATTTAAACAGAGAAAATATAAATTCCAATGAGACGATTCAGTTTTAATACCCTAGTTTTAGATTTTGAATTCATCAGTTGATGCATTTTATAGCCATTTGGATAATTTCTATAATATTGAGGTATATGAGCTAGAGAGGATCTGCTGTCAATAAGTAAACGATTAGTGCATACAAGCATATAATGGAATTCATCACCTATTTCACCTAGATCACACAATGTGCACAATCTCTCTTCTCTAGAAATGTTCAGAAATCTTTGAGACTGAATAGGTAACTTGTGACAACTTAGTCTAAATTTTAATAAATTTCTCCTTAGGACAGGTGACAAAAGAACAAGATAATTTTCAAAACCAACATTATTTTAAAAAATTCTCGCCTAGTACTCCCTAACAAGTGAGGGAGAGAGAGAGGCATACTTTAAGCCTCTGAGAGTCACAGCTAAGCAGAATGCCCAGTAATGTGACCGTTTGGTGTAAAACAAACGAAACCATTGTTCTCCTGATCGCGCTGCGCTTGCATTCATCTCAAAGTCTGCATAGATAAATCAGAATGTGGAAGCTTTTCCACTTGCGAAGAATCACAGGAGCCCGTATTTCCCTGAACAGTATCCATCTCTTTGCTAACTATAATAATAAGTATACAGACACTCTCCACACCGCTCACATCCCGATACGGGTTCCTGTATAATAATAATAATAATAATAATAATAATAATAATAATAATAATAATAATAATAATAATAATAATAATAATAATAATAATAATAATAATATAAAAAATAAAAAATAATAATAATAATAACAATAATAATAACACTACTACTACTACTACTACTGCTAATACTACTACTACTACTACTACTACTACTAATAATAATAATAATTATTATTATTATTATTATTATTATTATTATTATTATTATTATTATTATTATTATTATTATTATTATTATTATTATATTAATAAGGATATTTATATCGCGCTTTTGGCTAATGACATCAGTTCAAAGCGCAGTTCTCACGCATTTATACTTTACATGGCTTGAAAAAGATTTGAATAAAAATCGAAATATTGCCTCGGACCTCAACTTGGGTGTTGCTGTTTCTTTTGTTCACCTCGCTTTTATACTTTAAGTTAACATCGAAATAAATACCCAAAGAAGTAAAACAAAAACGAGGCACTAACAAATTGTGAAAAAGACATAAATACAAACATAATCAATAATATTTACCAGTAAAGTATAAAAGAGGATGGAGGGAGCGGGAGGAGGACAGCAGCTGAGGAGTGAAGGGGTAGGGGGCGTGCGGGTGTGACGGCTGTATCACCCGGCTGAATCAAAAAAGAAGGAATGATAATGGTGATGGGATCAAGGCGAGATCAGACGCTTTTGAGGAAGAGATGAGCTTTGAAGTTGGACTTGAAAGTGGCTATGTTCGGAGAGCGGCGGAGAGAGAGAGAGAGAGAGAGAGAGAGAGAGAGAGGGTGGGAGAGGGGGAGAGGAAGAGAGTTCTAAGTTGTAGCACCAAGCACTGAGAAGGATCAACAGCCTGCAGAGGAGAGTTTGTAGCGGGGTATTTGTAGCGTGAGGGTATCAGAGGAAGAACGAAGATTTCTAGATGGCTTGTATAAGTGAATGTTCTGGGTGAGGGGCTAATCCATGGACACACATGTAACAGAAAGTACAGATCAGATTTTTGTAGGTAATCCTCTGAGATAATGAGATAATGAAGATCGTTAGCGCGAGAAACTGTGGTGTCTTTTCATTGGTTAACACTTAACCCAAAGCCGTCAATCAGAACGAAACATTTCGTCGGTCTGTTCAGCGTTTGCCATAATTTTTTAAGACTGAACAGGCCTCAAATAAGCTGAGTGTGCGGATTCCAACAAGGCCCAAATACAGTCAACGAAGCACTGTCGCCCAATGATGTGTCGCTTTCGAACAATTAAGGAAGAAAATAATATAACATAACGATAACTATACTAAAGCAGGAAGAGGCTAATCACAACGATTACAGTGTTTGTATACGACAAAGAATACAATCTAATCTAGCTACACACAAATGATGTAGGCCCCTATCTGTTATTGTTTCCGAAGACAGGAAAAAAAGAACAAAACAGGGTATAAAGGGCCCCATGCAGTTCGAAGGCTTTGTTTAATTTTGGAGATAATGAAAAATGCAGTCCTTATAACGAGAAAGACATTGATATAGGCCTATTTTATTTATAGCCGGGACTTTCACCTAGCATAGGCCTATATCGTTTAGATCTAAGGGAAGGTTACACGAACATTCTACACTGACCCATCATTGATTAAGTACCTTTATTTATGTTGAAGGGATAAATTATCTAACCAATGAATGAATCAGTGTGTAGGGATTGGGTTTGGCCAGAGGTGGGGGTGGGTGCGTGTAAGGTGGGAGGGTATCAGTGATAGAAGAGTTAATTAATCATGAAAATTTACGATGCGTATGCAAGAAAACCATTTCTGCTTGAAGGGCATGGCGCTCTACGTTGTTACCTTAGTCGGGGTATTTCCTCTTTTCGTGCCTGACTTTTCCTAACACAATTGAATGATTGAATGTGCTGACTTTTTTCAAACTGGACGATTGATTTTTCATTAGCTTCCCAAATTGATTCATACAAACACTGCACCCACGAATGCTACTTGGGGTACGAACGTTTTGTTAGTGATTTTGTTGTTGTTATTTTTTCCTCACTCTTCTTCTTCTTTGTCTGTGTGTTTCTTTCTGTCGGTCTCTGTTTCTATATCTGTATGTATCTCTCTCTCTCTCTCTCTTTCTCTCTCGGTCTGTCGGGCTCTCTCTTTACCTCTGTCTCTCTCTGCACCTTTGTCTCTCTCTCTGTCTCAGTCCCTCTATCCCTCTCAGTCCTTCTTTCTCTCTCTGTCCCTATGTCTGTCTATCTCTCTGTCTATCTCTCACACACATACACATACACACACACACACCCCCAAAAAGCCAGATAAAATACATTTTAAAAGTGATACTTTGTTTACTTACCGCCTCCTGTGTTTTAAATTCCCACTGTCGCTGTCTTTCTCATTTGCTCTTTCTCATTCCTGCTCTGTTCTATCAATCTGCTATACTATCGTCTTCTTCGCTAGACCAGTCTCTTACCTTTTTTCTTGAAAACTCTTCCGGGACAAGACTCCTTATTTGTGTATGAGGTCTGTTGGATCAGCTTGGGAATATTGGACGCTTTCTGCCAGGTGATCACTAGGGCTTCCTATGATGTTATTATTTAGCAATGTAGGCATTTTAAATGTATGTATTTTGTTGATAATTTATAATGATGTTTGTATTCTATTTTGTTTTTTGTAAACGGGGGTTCGATAAGTTGGGGTGAAGCCTCAGCCGTCCCCTGCGTGGCATGTCTTTATTGTAAAGTGACTGGCGGGTGGGGAGCTTTCGGTTTTACCACTAGGGTTGTTTCAGCAGATCTTTTATGCGGATCAGGGGTTGTCCGGTCCTGATTTGGCTCGGAAGAGTCCGCTGGACCTAAAGCAATAATAATGTAATGTAACCGCCTCCTGTCACAAGCGTATTGAAAATCAAATTAAACCACAGCTAGCGCTTACTGTACTAAAACACGGCCAGTTCGGCTTCCCGTGATACACTTGGATATTCAATTGTTGTTTTTTTTTTGGTTGGTTGGTTTGTTTTTGTTTTTTAAAGTGTGAAAGAAGAACAACTGGTGTTTAAATGCCACCCTATTGATCCCAACTTTAAATAATGAAGGTTCTGGGCAGAGCGTGTTAAGTTAAAGATGTTCTGCAAAAGTACACAGCATTCAAAAACCATGATTGCTATTGTCCTACTAGCAAGTCACAATGGAAATTCAATAATGAGGTGACACGTCGAATTTAAAGAAGCGGTTTTGAGTTGGAGTGAAGGCGAAAGTGTGAAGGAGGAACGGAGGGGGGGGGGGGTTATTTCATTGGGCGTAGGTCTCTAAGTGTTCGTAGTTTGATACTCAGCTGCATGCGTGATCACGCTTGACCTTGAAGTAAGGGGCGGATAATTAGAAGTTGGTGGCAGTTGACAGTTCGAGTTATCGTTCGCTGATTCACGCAGGCTATGCATGTTAGATAAAAGACGAGCCACTAGTGCATTCCTGCAGGTCTTAGTCATTATTTGTGGGGTTGGAAGACTAAGACTAAGATGTACAGTAGAAGGGAGGATGCAAGCTCGCCCACATGTGTCATTAAGTTGGGGGAAGAGGTGGAGGGGGGCGTAGGGTTGGGGGGTGTGCTGGGTATGTGTGGGGTAGGTGAAGAGAATGAGTGATACTTTCAGACGCATTTCCTATTTTCTTCAGTAATGAGTGAAAGCAACACTTTCAAAAGCCAGCAGTAAAATAATATACTTTCCTCTTTCCCTACGTGTTTGTATGCCTAGCTACAGTTTAAAATGTCATGTGCTGCGATCCTCTTCCGGAATTTTTCAAGTACCAGGATGTTTTGACCCTTAATCTAGTTCATAATCCACCCACCCCCAATCACCCCCAACCCAACTATGTCTCTCTCTGTCTCTGTCTCTGTCTATGTCTCTCTCTCTCTCTCTCTCTCTCTCTCTCTCTCTCTCTCTCTCCCATATTACGGAAGATAGTGATAGGTATGTACACCCTTTGCGGCTTCTCTCGAGTTTCGTTGTAGTTAGGGTAAAGAATCCGGTTAATATTGTTGACCGGTGAACATGATGGAGACACTGTATCAAGATCCATCTGTGGTCCTGATTCGGCTCTTGGCAGTCCGCTGAACCCTATAGGCAATGAGTTATCAGCGTTCACGTGATGACTGTATCGATGTCGCATTCTGCGTCACTCGCGTTACGACTTGGCTTTAAAAAAATTAATCCCTTCGGAAGAGGTGGAGAATATTATTTAATATCTTGTTCAACGGGTTTCTCATTCGCAAGATTGTCCTATCAGTGCCGTCCTTGGGTGCAAAGGTCTAAAATTTTCTTCAGAATCCACCTATTGATTCCTGGGGGTGACTGACACATGTTCATGCTCGTGTTATGATTCCTTTTGAGGTATTAAAGATGTAATGTATTGTATTGTACATGTATTGTATTGTGTTTGTGGCGGAAATGGAGGTGACTGTTTCACGCTTGGGAAAGAGATTGTCTACCTTCCATATGTTGGTGAAGTCTACCCTACGGTGGCTCCTACTGTGCAGAATCCTTTGGTGTGGCCATTGGTTTATGCAGGACAAGGCGACACGACATATGTTCTCCCCGCTTGACCATTCATCTTCTGCTTTTGGTGGTGAGCATGACTACAATGTCGGCAGGCATTTTGTGCAAGTCAGTGGCAGTGACTTGTATGGAGTGTCGTGGCACTGGTAGCCGGCAACCCGGTTTGTTATCAACAGGCTTCCCCGCCTTGCAAGGCAAATATTTTTTATGTCCCTTTTACAAGGGATAACTGCTGGTCAGACCAGGTCGAGTCGTGTTTTCAAGGTGGTGGCCAAGAGGCGCGAATCAAATTCTCGCTTATGTTGTGTTGTATTGTATTGTATTGTATTGTATTGTATTGTATTGTATTGTATTGTATTGTATTGTATTGTATTGTATTGTATAGTATTGTATTGTATTGTATTGTATTGTATTGTATACATGGGTGGTGATTAGTCGCCAGTTTCCTATGCCGAAGGTCGCGGGTTCGAATCACGCAAGGAAACGAAACTTGTGTTCCTTGGGTACGAGAATTTACAGGTCACTAGGGTACTTCTGTTTCCTCCCACCCTTCAATATCAATCTAAACTTTCAAACAATAAAAATTCGATTTCTCTTTCCGCTTTCTGTGACAGCGAGTTCTTCAGATCGCCGCGCTTTGGGTTTGATTGAAGAAAAAGCGCGTGATAGCATCCTGCATTATTATTAGTATTACTATGTTTACTGTCATATTTTTTTTATATGGGGTTTTTCCTAGGAAGGAACAGTTCAGCATTTGATTTTTTTAAAAGGAAAATAAAGGAGAGCTTCTCAAAGCGCTGACCATTAAATATACAATATGCAAACAAAAAAAAACAACAACAAAACACACCCAAAAAAAACAGCTTGCTGAGGTTAGGACTTGAATCTACGACTCCCAGGACGCACATAAACATTGCAGTCTTCCGAGTTCCTATTAGCGCAAGCCGATTACAACAAGGTAGTATTAATTAAACACATAAAAATATCCAGAATTATATTTAATCCCTTATTTGTTTAATGAAGACGAGATAAGTCGTGATATAATGTTGAGACGAAATATGCCAATGACGTCTCGTCACCATCAGCATTGTTGTTTTGGTTTGTTTTTTTCTCTTGGTAAATATATTAAACGGTCAGCAACAAAAACACGCACCCGTTGAAAAGCTCAGTAAACATTAGCTGCTTAACATTAATAACGTAGGTATGTCATCCCAATTCATTGGCGAGTTTAAGAGAGAGAGAGAGAGAGAGAGAGAGAGAGAGAGAGAGAGAGAGAGAGAGAGAGAGAGAGAGAGAGATTACATTACATTACATGAGTAGTGCTTTAGGTCCAGCGGACTCTTCCGAAGCCAAATCAGGACCGGACAACCCCCGATCCGCATAAAAGATCTGCTGAAACAACCCTAGTGGTAAAACTGAAAGCTCTCCACCAGCCAGTCACTTTACAATAAAGACATCCCACACAGGGGACGCTGAGGCTGTACTCTAATTTATCGAACCCCCTTTTACAAAAACAAA
The DNA here is from genome assembly GCA_036898135.1 of Oncomelania hupensis. Lineage (NCBI taxonomy): Eukaryota > Metazoa > Mollusca > Gastropoda > Littorinimorpha > Pomatiopsidae > Oncomelania > Oncomelania hupensis. The sequence continues at coordinate 18,613,082 of CM072526.1, read as the reverse complement.
ATAGAGTACAAACATCATTATAAATTATCAACCAAACACATGCATATAAAACTCCTACATTGCCAAATAATAACATCATAGGAAGCCCTAGTGACCACCTGGCAGAAAGCGTCCAATATTCCCAAGCTGATCCAACAGACCTCATACACAAAATAAGGAGTCTTGTCCCGGAAGAGTTTTCAAGAAAAAAGGTAGATGACTGGTTAGCGAAGAAGAAGATAGTATAGCAGATTGATAGAACAGAGCAGAAATGAGAAAGAGCAAATGAGAAAGACAGCGACAGTGGGTATTTAAAGCACTAAATTTCCAAAAAGTGGGGATACCATTTATACTGAAACCCCCGGCACCCCAACGGGGGTAAGCAGAGAGAGAGAGATAGAGAGAGACAGAGTGAAGCAGAGAGAGAGAGAGAGAGAGAGAGACAGAGAGAGAGAGAGAGAGAGAGAGAGAGAGAGAGAGAGAGAGAGAGAGAGAGAGAGAGATGCAGAGAGAAACAGAGAGAGAAGCAGAGACAGATAGAGAGAGACAGAGATTGAGAGAGAGAGAGAGGAAGACTGAGAGCGAGAGAATGACAGAGAGAGTGAGAGGGAGAGAGAGATAGTCAAACAGGTAGACAGGTAGAGGGATAGGCATTTAAATAAAGCCTGGGACTAATCGTTGAAATAAACTGATAGCGAGAACAGCAACAGAGGTTCTCAAATTCCAAGGGCATCAAGAATGTGTGTGTGTGTGCGTGTGTGTATGTGTGTGCGTGTGTGTACGTGTGTGTGAGTGTGTGTGAGTGACAATGAGTTTATTCGGGAATACATTGCATTGCGTTGTCACATTAAAATATATTTTATTGGGTGGATGGTTGCTGAAAGCGACCGCTAAGTATTGAATGTTGCGTGTGTTGTTGTTGTTGTTGTTGTTTTTTATTAGTTTTTTTTAAAGAACCAACCTTGTTGCTATTAATAAGCACATCAACAAATGCATTTATTAGTTTATACAAAACCCTTTAATTACTGTTTTTAAATTTCCACTCTTACGATTGAAAGGGTTCTCTGGGCGTGTTCGTGGCATAATTTTATTTTCTTCTTGTGGGGCAATCGTCTCTTTCACTGGGAATTGGGAAAGGGATCTGTGACTGTAAAACGCGTTATCTTGGGATCCATTTACCATTGGTTGCTCAGTGATAAACACTACCGGGTTCAACTTCCGCCTTCTTAAAGTGCTTAGCAACAGTGTTGATTGCGACACAAAAGCACAAAAATAAAAAATACACGCACACGCGCACAGAAAAATTAACAAAACTCTGAATTCACTTTTGAACACTGAGTTATAATTTATTTCTTTGCATTATATCACCTGCTGTTTGGTAACGATGGATCTCTATCTCTCTCTCTCTCTCTCACTCCCTCTCTCTCTTTCTCTCTTTATTAGTACAACTTATGTTAATCTGATGAATAAAATTTGATACAACAACAACAACAACTGTCATTAGCTTTAAACTGAGATCAGAATGATACAAGGAAGATACAAGGCTGTTACTACATGGTTACACTGATAGCCACAAAATCTCCTTCCTTGTTGAACTGAATCTGAATATCCCCGCCACTCAAAACTTCCGCCTTCACCCTCACTCCAGTCGCCCCGCCCCCTTCCCCTCACTCTCTGTCTCTCTCTGTCTCTCTCTGTCTGTCTCTCTCTCTTTCTCTCTGTTCATGCTTTTTTTCCTTTAAACAAAATATTATAATGTTCTTATCATATAAATCTTAGTCCGCCCTTTTATAGCTCAAGAGCTGCTCAAGGTGCTGGTCATTGTTTTAATACTATAATATTTAGATGAGATTTAGATATGTTAAAGTTATTGTTTGTAAATTGTTGCAGCTGAATGTTTATGTATGTAAAATGGGGCAGGTTTAAATGATTGTATAATTGTAGTACGTTTGCATGGGTGCGTGAAACAAGGACTCATTGTAAGTATAC
>CM072526.1:18471381-18605614 GCA_036898135.1 Oncomelania hupensis | reverse complement strand
TACTGAAACCCCCGGCACCCCAACGGGGGTGGGCAACTGGTCTAGTGAAGAAGATAGTATAGTAGATTGATAGAACAGATTAGGGATGAAAAAGAACAAAGAAGAAAGACAGCGACACACCGACAGTGGGAATTTAAAGCTCTAAATTTCTAGGAAGTGGGGATACTATTTATACAGAGACCCCCGCACCCTAAAGTGGGTCATTGGGTAGATTCTGAATTGTGCTACGTACATTCCTGTTGAGCCTGTATACATTTGTAACTGACGTGATAGACCTATCTGTCATGAGGTGTAAAATTAAATAAACTTACCAATAGAATGTATCAAAAATGCACAAGATATTTAAAACAAAATACTGTGTACAAATATATTCATTAAGAAATTAAACATTTAAGTATTAAAATTATATGCTGCATGTTATGTAGATAGAAAGACATGTACTAAAACTGTTCACAACCATCAAGAGGCAAGAAAATACAAAATATTTAACATTTAAAATGTGCACCTGTTCTGTGGTTTAACTAGTGTACATTCTATGTCATGACATCCATTTGTACATTAAAGCAAATTTCACAATCATAATACAGAGACTTGTTCATTAAGAGTGATGCATACACATATTCATGATACAACGATAGTGGCATGGATAAGCAATATCAGAGTTTGAATAAAGCATTTTCAACAAATACGCCATGTGAAGCAAACCAAAAGCTCATAAACATTGACAATATTCCTGAAAACAACAACAAAAAACCCCAATAAAAATAACATTAACATAAATTCGCTCCTCACAACATTTCTCGTACAACCATTCAAAAACTTCCTTTCCCTGAAAGCCTTTCTATATACAGCAAACCACCCATGCTGTTTCTCACATTTATTATTATTGAGTACCTTTCATGTTATATGTGTACACTCAAGATCGTGGATGACTGTTTGAATGCCTACAGTAATACTACTTTGTGTAAAGCTATTATAAAAATTGGTATGAATTGGAGAACCCTCAATCCTTGTAATAACAAAAACATCTGAACATGAATCTCTCTCTTACTCTCCCGCACTTCAGAGAAACTTATCTCAAGAAGCGCACATTTTTCATTCACCGTTGTCTTTCGTTCACAGAAACACCTTATTCCAATCATAAAAATTTAAATCCCAAAATCCCCATTTTCACCATTTATCCATTATACAAGTAGAACATATTTCAGAAAGATATTGGTTTCAACTTCAAAGGTAAATTTAAATAAAATCCCAGACTTCCAACTTTCAACAAATTAATAATAATAATAATAATAATAATAATAATAATAATAATTGTTGATAGCAAACTACACACTTAACATTAGAAACACTTACCTTAAAGTTTTAGATAAATAACTAATTATTGCTTTCAACATCAAAGTAATATTAGTAACATCGCATGACAAGTTTCTTACATTAACTTAAATGCTCCATTTTACTTCCCACCCACCCCAAAAAAATTAGCAGGAGAAAAAATATACTGAACCTAACTACTTAAGACAAAACACTGAAATGGAGAGTTGGGGAGTGGAGAGGTTGAGGAAGGGGAAGGGTGGTAGTAAATACATTTGAAAAATCTGTGAAACCAACAATATCCCTTAGCATTAACTAAATACTTCAGTGAAAAACCAACCAGCAAATGTACATGCCTATATACTTAGAAAAGTCAACAAGAAAAGTCAACATGGGCACAGAAAGAAAACAAGAAAAAAGAGAAACCGCTAAGCAAAACCTGAGAATGAATTCAACCACCGACAATCAAATGATACACATAGGTGCAACCAAATCAACAAAGTAACAAAAATTAATTACAACAAGAACAACAACAACAATATTAATAATAATAATAATAATAATAATAATAATAATAATAATAATAATAATAATAATAATAACAATAATAATAACAATAAAGGATGCTATCACGCGCTTCATTCAAACTCAAAGCATGGCGATCAGAAGCCATCGCTATTACAAAAGTCGGAATATAAATGAATTTTTATTTGTGAAATTTTAGATTGGCTGCATTCAATACCCCTATTGAAAGGTGAGAGGAAACTGGAGTACCCGGAGAAAACCCTCGATGTCCTTAAAAGTCTCACAAAACAAACAAACAAAAATAAATAGAAACAAAATAAATACTTTGATGGCAAATAATGGCTAGCTCTCAAAATATCCCAAGCAGAATACAAAACAAAAAATTCTACAAATGATAAAATATTCAACAAATGATAAAGTATGATTCTTGGCACATATTTTGAACAAATGAACATTGACTAATCAATGCGACTGGCTAACAAACTATTGCAAAGAAAACAAATTTTAAACCAATAAACAAGTGACATACCAGATTTAATTTAGTAATTATAGTTACAAACAAGATTTCCACACAGTTAATACTGGGTGAAGACTCGTTTACACAGATGAAGTAACCTGAAGTGAAAAAAAGATACTTGAAGACACTACATTTACATTTTCCATAAATCAAGACATATATTCTACACTTACAGAATTAAATAATAAATTTAATACTAACATACATATAAGTTGTTCATTTCACAATCAAGACATATATTCTACACTTACAGAATTAAATAATAAATTTAATACTAACATACATACATGTTGTTCATTTTACTATAAAGGCAGATGTACTTTAACATTTTATAGTTTGCTAAATAAGATCAACCGTATATATATCCTATCCTATAACTCGAAAGTCGTTGGGGCACCCATGATGATCGTTTATCCAGCTTACTCCATCTTCCTCTGCCCTCAGCAGTAGTATATAATATATATTGGCAATACAAATTTATAGTAGTCTATTGTAAAGTCATGGAAGTTTGTATTTCATTTGCTTTTTTATGTGTTAATATTGCCTTCTTCTCAAAAATAAAACAAATAAAAATAAGTAGTAAAATATTTTATGCAAACTCAGTATTTGTATAAGTACTCAATAATTTGTCATTCCTTTTGAGATAATAAAAATGTAAGGTATTGCATTCTGTGTGTGTGTGTGTGTGTGTGTGTGTGTTTCTCTCTCTCTCTCTCTCTCTCTCTCTCTCTCTCTCTCTACTGGAACACATTAAATGTTGCTGCTCAGAAAAATACTTTCTGTCATCAACTGACTATTGATTTTTTTACTGCTATGAAAGAAAGCTGTATCATCTGCCTAACACTAGTGGAGGGTAATTTGACTGTGTATATTTTATTTCACTCTCTCTTTTCTTTTTTTTTTTTTAAAATTGCAATAATTTTTTTCTGTTGGAGTGAAATCAAATTTGAGATTTGGGAGACTTATTCTTTTAATATCGAGTTAAGGCAGTAGTACTTTACCTCTAGGCAGTGACATTATCTGTGCATAGTATACCCATGTGTGCCTATAGTGCCTTTTTAAAAATCACTTTGGTTAAAAGTCCTTAAATGAAACGAGGAAACAAAGAAAGGCGTTTAATTCCCAGTCATACAGTCTTTCACCTATTTTCTACATGTATGCCCACACATGTCTAACACACCCCCTCACAGAATCCTTTCATGGTTCCACATTCATTCCCTGCGGCACACACTCCCCAGAACTGTCATATCCCAACAAGATAGACCCCCACTAACTCCACTGGCACCTTTTCAAAAAGGATTTCGACCAGAAGGCATCCAATACTAGCAAATTCTGCAATTAACTCGTACATACACACACACAAAAAGAAGGTCAACACTACATATTTTAAAATCTCAAATTTGTCATCCATCTTGACCGAGATAAATCTAGAGCAGCTAGACCTATGTGTTTATAGGGAAACAAAAGTGTGTTACCCAATTCCTGCTGATCAGGGGAGACAAAAAAATGTGTGTAAAACACAAGTGATAAAGATGGCGGCTCTAAGGAGATGGACTGGAATTTATTGATAGAATCAGGGATAAACCCCCTTATTAGTTGATGTCCTGCATGGAATGATAGAAAAGATATCTCCCGAAAAAAATTATCTTGAAATCCAAGTCAGGACTCCACCAAATCTTCATCAAAGTGCGTAGTTACCTTCTAGGTAATGAAATATAGGGAAAATAAAGTAAAACCTTCTAAGGACCCGAGTGTAAGTCCTGAGTAAGTTTAAGGTCCTGTAAAGGTTGGTGTATATGTAAGGTCAGGTCCTTACTCGGTTAGCAAAACAAACACACACATACACGCGTCACACACACACAAAGAGAAAAAGGCCTATGTTGCCCCCTAAAACCGTTTATTTGCTTATATCTTTAGTTATAAAATTTCTGCTTTGTGGGGGATTTTGGAAATATCTTTAGCTCATAAATTCCTGCTTCGTGGGTAATTTAGGAAAAATCAGGTACGTGTGTATCAAGGGTTCCAGCAAAACACAACACACATTACTACAACATATTTTACATAAATACATATTTTGGCCCAAAACCCCAACACATTATGTAATACAAACCAACAAATTCTGTCTCAACAATTGTTACCCTATAACACTCAAGGTCAACAAGACGAAGGAAACGATGATTGGCAAATTTCGTATAATACTTCCATCACTGCATGAAAATAAGACGACTAATGAGGAAATGTCAAACAATGAACAACGATTTTCCTAAGCATCACTGTGTGCAAGAACAGGTGCCAATGACCTCAAATGTGAAGGAAAAAAAACAAAAAGAGAAACTAAGATTTTGCTATGTGTCACCGTGAGCGAAAGCAAATGTGTATGATCTCAAATATGAAACAAAGAATGACAAGTTTGCTAATTTTTCTACTGTATCATTGTGTGAAAATAAGGTAAAAATGAATAGCAACAAACTTACATGAGAATACAAACATCCTGAATGGTTACAACAGCATTTCATCACAAGTGATTGTCAAAAGAGGTTTTAAAGTTAAAGCTGGTTTTATAAGAAGTACACTATGAGGTTTTGGCAAGCAACACAACACAAAGGAGTTTCATAAAGCTCACTTGAATGTACTAAGCAAATAAATTAGTTGTTCAAAGCAACAGAAGCAGGGTCTCAAGACTTTTCTTCATTCTGGCTAACATTCCACATCCCTTTCTGATGTACATATTACAGTCAAAGAAAGCAGGTTTATAAAGTTTTTTAAAAAGTCGTTTTATAAAGTAAATGAGGCTGGTTTGGTAGAACACTCATGTTCTAAAATACATTCCTTGGGATGGTTTTGAATCAATTCCAATTCCAGAGACTAGATATGGGTTTGTCTGTACTCACAGATCTGAAGATCAAGCTGTAAATGAACACCTTGCGGGCAGCCCAGTTAAAGGCAGCATCCAGATTCGAAGCCTGACACAACTGTTGAAGGAAGAAGAAGCAGGAGAGAAAATGTCATCAACAATTTTTCTTCATCAAGGGAGACAAAAATAATGTGTGTAAAATAGATTGCCTCCCTTCACAACATTTCTTCCAGAGCTGTGTCAAACAACGTGAGTAAATGGTGTCCCGACAATTTCAAGGTATCCTTCCATCAAGGGAGACATCACAATTGTGTAAAATTGACTCCCATCACAACATTTTTTCAAGGTATCCTTCAACAAGGGCGGAAAAAATGAGCTGTGTAAAGAGGCTATGAAGCGATTAAAACAATCCAACAAGTGCGTGAATATCTTTCCTGGTTACATTGCACTATTATTTTTTTGAATATTTGGCATTAATTGTACCAAGTTGGTGTATGTTGATGCACACAAATCTAAGAACGTCTGTCCCACATGTTTAAGCGCCACAACAATTACACTCACACTCCCAACAGAAATCAACGTCTGTGCTTGTGCATACATTATGAACACTGACTGGAAACATCACTGTCGTGGCTTTGATTAGAGGGTAACTCAGGATGCCCGACTGGATATGCTGACATATACACACAGTAACAGCTGGTCCATACTTTCCTACCCTGACACAAAACAGAACAATATCCACGTATGTATCGATTTGGGACCCCACACAGTCAAAGTCTGTGGGGTTCTATGACCATGATTTCGTACACTAAACTGATACATGTTGATGCTTTCAGAATATACTGACAGCACACAGTGTTTGCACTTTCATACATTGACTTGGATACAAACATCCACAATGAATGTGGTTCCAACGCCTATACATTTTTTTGGTTTACAATATCTCACAGAACTGAAGAGTGTGGTATTATATGCTAACATAACTTAAAAGGAAGCATTTATGCGCTTTCATACCCCGACATATACACAATAGCAGTGGTTTCTTCAACAGCACTGGTCCATACAATCACAGAAACGCTGTTATTTGCAACAAGACACACTTTTATATAAAATCCAAGTTTCGCAGCTTTCAACATGACAACTTAAGCCTGCAAGTTTGAGGTCGACTTCATTAACATAATACATTAAAATCATTTCCAAACCTTCATCAGTTGACAGCAAAATCTTCATCGTTTCACTGCAAACTATTGATCATTTTACTGCCAATTATTGATTATTTTACTGCAAAATCTTCATCGTTTCATTGCAAAATCGCCATCACTTGACTGCAGAATTTTCAAGATGATGGCAAAAACAAAAACGAGCAAGTCAAAATCTCATGAAAACAGAAGGCTCTAGAGTTCATTCAAATACAGCAGTGGCTGGAATAAGGTTTCTGATACAATCACAGCAAAGCAGTCCATCGTTCTAAAATTCAGGGTGGAGAACAACTGAATCAAGAAATCTCTGAAATCCGGCCGGGGCCCAGGGGCCAAGCCCCGTTATTCGCCCTCTGGAAGAAAATGAATTTATGCAATTTTGAAAGTAATTTAGGGCCTCTCCTGAAAGCAAAAAGCAAACATGAATAGAAACAAAAAAAAAAAGATTGTTTTATGCACATGTCTTTCAAAAAAGTTAAGAATCTTGATTTGTAGGCCTAACAAAGTTTGAGGTCCACCACTGTTACACACAAACTCCACATTTCCAATTTTACTGGGCACACGTTTGTCTATTTTTTAGCTATAAACAGGCAAGAATTTTTTTTAATTTTAGAGGTATTTAGGGGTACGTTAGTAAAAACACCACATCTTAGGTATTAGTGACTAGTGTATAGATTTAAATGAAATAAAATTCAAAATGAACAGAAATAAATTCTATTTTGATTATCTACCTTTTTATACTTCTCTTGTCATGTCTTGTTTTTTATTACTCCATGTGTATAAAAAAAAAGTTTTAAAAAGTCCAAACAAGCCCCCTCTTCTTCACTTTCATGCCAGTCTGAAAGATCGTATGCATGCACACTACTGACACTAATTGTCTAATGTCAGTACCGATCTCTTCCTCCGACTCCAAGTCCATTTCTCTCACTTTAATGTCTGATAAATGGAAGCCTGTAAACTCCCCTTCATCAGTCGAAGAATCCAAACCATCCATTTTAGACACACACACATGAAAATTTGAAAAAAAAAAATCGAAAAAACGAACGAATCACAGAGAAAACTTGTGGAAATGCAGTCGAATGTTTTCACAACAGAATAAACCGGAAGTCAATTGCCGGAAGTCTCGTAATCTTTCAAACAACGCGAGAATATAACCCCATGGTTGATACGGACGCTTTTGGCCGTTATGCCCAGTAAACGGTAGCCCCTTAGCTTCTCACACTCGGAACTCAATAATTTTTTCTCGGAAATGCAAATGTCTTCCGCGGAAATCCGCGGATTTGCGGAAAATTCTCCACCCTGAAAATTATAATAACACTAAAGTCAATGATCACTTCAAGATCTACCATTGTAAGTGCTCCATGTGAGATGAATGAAGTTGTATTGTATTCTATTGTACATCACGCTGAAGGGTCTAAGAGTTTGACATTAAATCAACAGTAGGTATTCAAAATCTTCCAATAATGGTTTGTGTACCCTTTAAGAAGCACAATCAATTCTGATATTCTCAAATAATAGTCTATGATCACTTCCAGATCACAAAATGAGGGGTCACAGACGATTGATGGATCGATTTGAGATCCGCAAATGACTAAAACAATTATTCTCTTGCAACACTCGCTCTTGTTTCTGGTTCATTTTTCTTTGGTTAACAAACTATAATATTCAAAGATTACAACATCACAAACACACAAATAAATAAAAACATTTTTAAAAAAAAAAACTACTCATACAGATTTTACCTAAAAAATTACCTAAAATTGTTATTTCAGTACTACCAGCTAGTGAGTCTTGGATAATAATCACTTCAAGGTCGCGAAAAACAAGGTCTCAAACAGCTACGAGCTCCGACTCAAGCCGCCTAAAGTGCCAACCAGCAGCACCAAGCGCACTGTCAAACACCCCTGGGCAACTCAGCCACCCTGAAAGACCTAGGTCCCCCATGTTTATACAGATGTGCTTTGGCTTTCAATTTTAAATGTTCATGGATGCATCAGCATGCATGAAAATGTGTGCTCACTTCTTAGATATCAAATATTTTATTATCTGTTCAAGATCACAATCTCTCTCTCTCTCTCTCTCTCTCTCTCTCTCTCTCTCTCTCTCTCTCTCTCTCTCTCTCTCTCACACACACACAATTTTCAGTTCAATTTAAATATTCTGTTCTGTTCAAACACAAAACGCCCAAGAAGTAAGGGCTTAGAATTCAATGTTCAAAATCGACTGTTAGTCATGAGCTAAAGTAATACCTGATATTCTCAAACACAAAAAACCACAATGTAAGCAAATGTCGCTTTGAAAATAGTAACAGTCTGAATTTCTCCAGTTATAAGTTATTTGACGGAAGAAGGTGCACCAGATGATGATGATGATAACGATGATGGCGATGATGATGATGATGATAACGATGAAGATGATGAAAATGATGATGACGATGATGATGACTTGTTACATGCACAAATCTATGTTTGCTCAAAACGCCAGAAAATACACACAAAAAATTTTTTTTAATTAAAAATTTTACAAACATAAAACTAAGAAAAAAAGTGGCAGTAATTCTGTGTGCTAAGAGACATTTTGGTTTTTTTCTAGCTAGTTTATAATCATTTTGATGTTCATAAAGCCACAGACAAATAAAAAGAAGAGTATAGCAGGCTTGCCTACCGTACGATGTTTGCCGTATTCGTATGCAATTTAGCCTTGGAGTATATTCATCTGGTCAGCCCACTAAAAATACGGTGAAGTTTAATTTATTTATTTTATTCCAATTAAAAAACTAGCAGTATAGCTGCTTCCCTTATTGAAGTGGAGCATGCGCACATATTGTGAGTCGCCTCCCTTGGATTGTGCTGTTTCCTCCATTCTGCTCGGTGCGGTGTAATAGCGCAAAAATTGAAGCGAAACCGTGATGCAGGGCGTTCTCCCAATCCGAATAAAGATGAACCAAAACCAAATAGCAGGCCAGAAAAAATCTTTTTTGAGAGTCTACAATGAAAAGTGGCCTTGTCTGAGTACATCTCCGAAAGGGCCAGAGTTTGCAAGATGCACTTTGTGCTAAATCGACTTCATTGTTGCACATGGTAGTCAGCAACAACTGTGAAAGCACGTAGCATCGAAATCACATGAAAAGTTTGAATAAGCTGCTAAAGGACATAAGTCTATCAAAAGCTTTTTCCAGGTGCAGACGAAAATCCCTGGTGCCAAAAACATGCATACATTGTAATCTGAAGTATGTGTAATATATTGCTTCTTTGAAAGAACGTTTAATAGACGTCTTCTGCAAAATGTTGACCTGAACTCTTCGCTTGTCCTTTCAATTTATACTTTGTAATATTATTTGCTTAAGAAGCATGCATTTTTATATGTATTTTAGTACACGTTGTGCAAACTGTCAATATTAATAGGTTACAAGAAGACAAAAAAATCCATTACTCAAAAATCTGGCCACAGCTTCCAAAATCTGGTTTTCAGCTGCCAGGAGTACTATCAACACGTTTTTCAGGTAGGCAAGTCTGGTCTAGAATCCTTCCAGGAGTTGCTGAAGATGGTGCTGATGATAGAACCACCGAAAGCGACAGGCAAGAAGCAGGCCTTCTTTTTTCCGCCTAGATAAGTTTTAGTGTTTGTGTTTTCTAGCGAGTCGATAATCATTTCAAGACCACAAAATCATTCCTTCCCCTACTTCAAACCAACCTGCCCCCTTCCTCTCCCCTCCCACCCCCCAATAAAAAGAAAAGAAGAGTCTAGAATCTCCTTCCTGGATTTGCTAGCGGTCGACGTTCACTCGGATGACCCACTCTGCTGCAGGATTGATGTGGTAGAGATCGAACATGCGTGTGGCAGGATCCAAACATCGTTCTCCTGCAAGAACAACAACAACAAAAATGTAATCAGCTTTCATTTTTTGGGTAGACAGTCTATAGGCCAGCATGGAAAACATGGTGGTGTCCATTTGAGGATTAGAATGGGCCAAAGAGATAACGGGCACATTTCAACCTAAGAATCAGTTTCAAGTACATTGAATTATTTTGGAAGTGAAGTTGCCTAGCAATGTATTTGATATCTCTGAAATGTCCATCAAGCTTGAAGTATGGAAGGCTCCCATCGTCCCAACCCGGTTCCCCCATTTTTGTGTTCTGATTTGGCCTAGCAGATAAAATAACAGCAGTGATTAGCACGTTTTTAACTGACAGATATAAATATTTAAAACACTGCGCAGATTGGCGAACAATTTTTTTTTTTTTTTTGCGCCAGTCTCATGTTGTTGGTGCCATTGTTCTAAGGAGCACACCAACAAACCGTTTAATTAATGAAACGAAATTGAGGAGCCGGTAAAAATTAGGTTCAATAGGTACTACAAAAAGAAACTACGACCCAGAGCCCGATAAATTTGTCAATGTGTCCAGTCTGATAAACAAGGCAAAGGCCAACTGAAAGCTGATGAAATAACGAAAATATGCACTGCATGATTTATGCAGACCGCTGTTCAATAGCTCATAAAGATAAACCTCTGTCAAACAGTTGTTCTATGTTTCAAGTCCCACAAACACTTCTCATCAAATTGATATCATTTACAAAGAAAATATCTCTGAACGACAGTGTAAACCCAGGTCCAGCCTGTGCATGCACGCATTCCACCGCACAGACTTTAAAGATCCTGATGCTTATGTCCTAGACGGTTGGGTGAATGCCAGCTACGCTAAACACACCCAGCAAACACTAGGTCCATTCTGCCTAATCCCTGGTCGCCCAGGATTGTGCTCAGTTGTCTGGGCGTCAGATGATGCACCCAAAGGCTGCAAGTGGGTTCCTTAACTCTTTGCCTGCCAGGCATGTTTCCACGTTTGTACCAGACATTTCTCTGGCACCGGAAAGAAAGTTCAGTACCTTAGGCATTTAAGCTACTGTTCTTTCAATAATAGTTGTTAAATAGACATATTTCATATCAAATTAAAGGTAAAAGAGTGAAGAATAAGAAAAAACCCCACAAAAATGTTAATTTGATTATGTTATTGAAATATGTGTTTTGAAAGCATGTTGATCTTTTTGAAATGATAAAATTAAAATAAAAATATTTCTACATACCACAGTGATAAAAAAAAATCTGGAGGAATAATTCCAATCACTGAATCAGCTTAACACACCAGAAAGAAAATTTATTTAGGATCAAAATACACTTTAGTAGTTTGAAATTATATTGATTATTAGCAGAGTTTGACACACTGTCAATTGTGCCCATCACAATGCTTAGTAAAATGCACAAAAAACACTCTAAAAACGAATCAGTTTGAAGAAACCAAGCGCGTGTCGATCGAGAACGAAAGTAGAAAGAGTTATCTCTCTTTGGTTAAAATAAAACTTGGATTGGACTGCGCAAAAAACTGGAACGAAACGGAATACTGAAATCGACGATATATCGTCGATTGGCACAAACATGGCGGCTCAGATCGACGATATATCGTCGATTGGCACAAACATGGCGGCTCAGATCGACCATATATATCGTCGATTGGCACAAACATGGCGGCTCAGATCGACCATATATATCGTCGATTGGCAGGCAAAGAGTTAAGTAGCTTGAGTTAGATCCTGTATTGGTCAGCGCAGCTTGATGTGGAAAAGCGCCTTATAAGAAGTATGAAATACAAATAAATAACATACACAAAACCCACATAGAAAAAATACCTTGATCATGCTTACAACAAAATAATTTTAAAAAATATTTTTTTTTTAAATGCATAGTCTATAATTTTTAATGGGATAAAAAAAAAAACGAAAAGAGAAATTAACAAACAAAAAGATCCAACATTCAAACATACCTATATTTCCCCCAACTTCAAAGAGGTAAGCTTTGTCGTCAGCAAAATGAGCGTTGTTAGGATTGTTGAAACCCTGGGACCCACTCCCAGTGCTGCTGCCGGAGGACCCTCTGCTGTTCTGTCTCTCAAAATACCTGCCATTGAATCCAGTGTTACAGCCATACATACGCAGCAGGCTAAGTGAACATTAACTATTTCAATTCCATTACATTAAATACTGCTTATTGTAAAGCCTATGCCTTTGTTCAATACAAAAATACAATGGAGATATTAAACTACTGGATATTTTCACACTAATCCCAGGTTCTTCTAGATGTCTGGATTTATTATTATTTATTATTTATTTATTAGTATTTATATTGGTCATGTAAAACGAGCCCATATATTTAATTTGAAATTAAGTCTTTCATACTATATATTGTAGCTAAAGATATTGGAGTCTCCTTTTGTTGGATTCCTTCTCATACCATCATTTATTGGAATAATATAGTTGATGAATTGGTTAAACGAGGAGCAATGAAATTAGGTGATACTATAACATATAATAATATAAAACCTTCAGTATTTGAATTATTACCTTTATTAGAAAAGAATATATATTCTAATTTAACTAGCAATGGAAAGAATGAAAAAAATTTTTGTCCATGGCATTTGTGTAGAATAATTAATAAACTAAGAGTAAATTTATGGAACACCAAGTTTTCAAAAGATGTAATTTGTACATGTTTACAACCTATATATGTTAAACAGATTTTATAGTCCAGCAATGCTAGATAAAAGATATTGTCCGTATAATTTACAAGTCTGCAGTTGGTAAACTTCTGTAGTAGACTACTGCTAGATATTTTGTATGTTTATAGTTCAACTTTAAATTGTTATATGTTTGTATACATGCGTGAGAATGACTGTATGGTCTAAAATCACATATGTGAAAAGATGATAAAATAAATTATTGAATTGAACTGGATTTATTAGATATTCACTGTGAAAGCATAATCTTCTGACCATGTCATTGGCTGACGATTCTCTGCTGACAAACATGCACGTTTTAGTGATAGATGTGCGTTTATTTGTGTACGCCAGAATGTGTGAAACAAGTGAGCATACACGTAGGTAGGTGGCCAGATTTGCGGCCGACAAGTGATTTGGAGAAAGGCATGTATACAGCATCCATTATTATTATTATTATTATTATTATTATAAAGTAAACTTAGGATCTCACAAGCATAAATTTTTATTTTTATTTTTTTAATCTTTTTATTTATTTTATTTTATTTTATTTATTTATTTTTTTAAATAATGAGTTGTTTTAAAATCTTGTAATTGACCTATGTAGATAAATAAAGTTGCACTGAATTGAATTGAATTGAAATGAATTGAATTATATCCAACAAAGGTAAACGACTTAGCAGTACATTTACAATCGCCGTAGTTCAGTGGTTGAGTGCTGACCTGGGCACCCAGGTTTGAATCTTGTGGTGGTAAGATAAAAGTGGCCATTATCCACTGTCCAACTTAGCAGTATGATTGTCGTAGCCTGGCCACTGAAGATTGTGAATGAATGATTTAGTTTTCTTTAAATTTATGTAATTTAAAATCCATATATATATATATATGAATTTTAAATAACATAAATTGAAAGAAAACTAAATCATTCATTCTCAATCTTCAGTGGCCAGGCTACGACAATTTTTAACAAAATAATTTAACCACAGAAAGGAGGACAAACAAAATCCAAACCTCAGAATTATAATACACAGGGACAAGTACAAGGAGAGACTAATTTACAGAGTGAAGACTGACACCATGGCCAACATGCTGTGGATCAAGTCCCACTTTTTTAAGTGAGACAGCCATGTCCTGTGTTGCACACAAAAGTGGTCTGCCTCCCTGAGATACATACCTGCTGCCCACAGGGGTGGAGCCGTAATCTCGGCGAAACTTGGCGACGATATCGCCGGCCGTCATCTGCTCGTCCAGCTGTATCCAGGCAGAGCTCTTGGTGAGATCCGGGGCCTGGACCCGTATCCGGCCGTTCTGGTTCTCCAGCTGTAGAATCCCGTGAATCAGAGACTAGTGTACATAAAGAACGATGAGGGTGCTGCGTGTTGGTTAGTTGGTATGGTCTATTGTGTTGGGTGTGCCTAGTACAGGAGTGCAGACATTGACGTGATAGAGGTATACTGTGTGTTTGTTTATATACATATGTATATATATGCAATAGTTGGGTTTTATATATATATATATATATATATAGAGAGAGAGAGAGAGAGAGAGAGAGAGAGAGAGAGAGAGAGAGAGAGAGAGAGAGAGAGAGAGAGAGAGAGAGAGAGAGAGAGAGAGAGAGACTACTGGTTTATCTACATATAATGGGTTCTATATACACTAACTGGGTTATATATATATAATGGCGCACCCCATTATTGTGTATACATATATAGTCTTGAAAGTCTTGCTTATGAACAGCCGTGATATATAAATATATATACAATAACTGGGTGGCACAGCAGTAGAGTGGTATGGGCACAGGCTATGAATGGTGTGATAAACAGCAGTAGAGTGATGTGGGCACAGGCTAGGAATGGTGTGATAAACAGCAGTAGAGTGATGTGGGCACAGGCTAGGAATGGTGTGATAAACAACAGTGGAGTGATGTGGGCACAGGCTAGGAATGGTGTGATAAACAACAGTGGAGTGATGTGGGCACAGGCTAGGAATGGTGTGATAAACAACAGTGGAGTGATGTGGACACAGGCAAGGAATGGTGTGATAAACAACAGTGGAGTGGTGTGGACACAGGCTAGGAATGGTGTGATAAACAACAGTGGAGTGGTGTGGTCACAGGCTAGGAATGGTGTGATAAACAACAGTGGAGTGGTGTGGGCACAGGCTAGGAATGGTGTGATAAACAACAGTGGAGTGGTGTGGACACAGGCTAGGAATGGTGTGATAAACAACAGTGGAGTGGTGTGGTCACAGGCTAGGAATGGTGTGATAAACAACAGTGGAGTGGTGTGGACACAGACTAGGAATGGTGTGATAAACAACCGTGGAGTGGTGTGGGCACAGGCAAGGAATGGTGTGATAAACAACAGTGGAGTGGTGTGGACACAGGCTAGGAATGGTGTGATAAAAAACAGTGGAGTGATGTGGACACAGGCTAGGAATGGTGTGATAAACAACAGTGGAGTGGTGTGGACACAGGCTAGGAATGGTGTGATAAACAACAGTGAAGTGATGTGGACACAGGCTAGGAATGGTGTGATAAACAACAGTGGAGTGGTGTGGACACAGGCTAGGAATGGTGTGATAAACAACAGTGGAGTGGTGTTGACACAGGCTAGGAATGGTGTGATAAACAGCAGTGGAGTGGTGTGGGCACAGGCTAGGAATGGTGTGATAAACAACAGTGGAGTGGTGTGGGCACAGGCTAGGAATGGTGTGATAAACAACAGTGGAGTGGTGTGGGCACAGGCTAGGAATGGTGTGATAAACAACAGTGGAGTGGTGTGGTCACAGGCTAGGAATGGTGTGATAAACAACAGTGGAGTGGTGTGGGCACAGGCTAGGAATGGTGTGATAAACAACAGTGGAGTGGTGTGGTCACAGGCTAGGAATGGTGTGATAAACAGCAGTGGAGTGATGTGGGCACAGGCTAGGAGTGGTGTGATAAACAACAGCGAGTGCGGTTAGTTCCTGGGAGGGTGACCATACTTGAAAAAGCAAGCCACCAAACTACATATACAATCAACGTTAAACAAGCGCACAAACATACCTCAGTGCACCCAGCTCTGGGTACCTGGGTCTTTTTAAAGAGAGAGAGAGAGAGAGAGAGAGAGAGAGAGAGAGAGAGAGAGAGAGAGAGGGAGAGAGAGAGAGAGAGAGAGAGAGAGAGAGAGAGAAGCACCACTCTTGTCAAGCTGACCCAGAGAAAAGAGGCTCCCAAAGGTTTCTTACATTACCACTTCCTTCTAAAAACATAAAGACTGCAAATACATGCTGGGCAGTGGGAATGAGGGATTATATTTTTGAGCTCAACGATCAATGCAGACGTGATTACACAAGTATGATGTCGGCGGTAGCGATTTGTGTTGGTTAGTTGAAAATGGGTGATTATTATTTTGTATGCTCAGTGCGTACGTGGGTGAAATAAACTGTTTTTGGTTTGTCTATCTATGATGATGACCCTAAGTTTGTACCCCAGTAATATCAAGGTGCTTTAGTCCTCTTTGACTTGACTGTTTTATGGACTTGAACAAAAATATATTACTGCTAAGCCAGTTGGCTAGTTGGACCATACATGGAACGCAAACACCAAACGACCCATTACGGGAAACTGAATTTTAATTTCTGATCTCCGATTTCTCTTCACAGAGGTGAGAGCTGCTTATGTTTGCCTGCCACCTGACACCATGTGAGCGATGCTCAGCGGACAAAGGACAACATAACACCAAATATGTCAAACGATGTGCCATTAGAAATGGCTATCGTCTCTGTCGGACAAGATCAGAGAGTGGCAATAACATTCTGCCACTGTAAGGATCGCAACAAATCTTTGATTCATGCAAGTGCAGTAATATTTATGGCAGTTAACAGCAATGTTTAATAGGGAAGTTACTTTCCAACCAGCCTGGATGTTTCAGTGTGCTGTGCATGTGTACACAACATGGGTGGGGGTAGTTGGATCGGGTGTGCCCAATAGCGACGGCTGAGGAATACAATACACCCGAGCAATAAATGAGACTAAGGTACATTGAAAGGAGGATACAAACACACCTTAATAGGTTAAGCCTAGGTCTGAAGACGAACATTTTAATTGCAATCATAAGGAAATTCATGACTTGAGTCATGGATTTCGTGAGACTATCACCCAGTCATCTCAGTCAAATCAGTTCGCAGCGTGATTTGCGATGATTTTGCACGTTTAGAACATGCTCCGATTCCGACGAACTGATTGCGAGTCATTTAGCATGGGAACCAATAAAACAAGCTATTTTGATCACGTGATCTTGCGCAAAATGACAAGGAACGTTGAGTGTAAAAAATACCTGTAAAGTAATATAGATGATACAGTCACATGAAAGTTTATGGGATATTGTCTTTTTCGCTGAACTTAGCAAATGAATTGCTAGTGTTATTGTAAAAATTCTTCGTCGCTGCTTTTCACACATTTTGACTTTGGGTGCAGCAAGGGTAACAACTCTTGTGTTTTTGTTTATGCACAATGACTGTGCGCCTGCTTACCAAAATCAAACGTTTTAGTGTAACTACTGACGACTCGCAGCGTCACATCATGACTCGCAAACATGTACTGTCATTATGATTGCAGTCAAAACGTCGTCAGACCTAGGTTTTAGCTTGGGTGGGATTGATTTAAGTACTTGGATGCAACCACCAGAGATGCCAACCCGCAGAAAAATCTGTCAAGTGAAAAATTTAGAAATTGTCAGTAGATTTAAAATTTTGTCAGCAGACAAGAGGGAGCAAAGGTCCAGGATTGAGATTTCTTATTAAAAATCATATCGGACAAATCAAAGATGACTGAGCTCCGCAAAAGAATTCTATAATAATCTGTGGTAAAACTTGACCCCGACCGAAGTCAGAAGGATAAGCAATGTCAGTTCGCAAAATTTTTAACATCAACCTGCTACGAATCAGAATCATGTACAGCACAATGTTAGAGTTAATTAAAGTAAATCGCTTTGAGGTTGTGTATCGGCATAAAATTTTTAAAAACTAGGTAAATCTCATTGATTTCTTTGCATTGTTTTGTCTGCTGCTGCTGCTTCAGCGCAGCTAACAAGGTTGTGAACTACGATATGCAAAAAGTTAAACTAATCAAATTGGTTTATTACCTTATAAGGTCGTTATATAATATGCTGCATTATTTTATTCTGTGACAGTGCCTAAGTGTAATCAGTCTGAAACGTGTAACAGTCCTTTTGACATAATCATCAGCTGGAAATATATATTCTTGTAAAAATTATTCTCGCCGTAAGAAAAATGACTTCAGCGTAAATCCGTAAAAACCTATTTGCCACCGGAAAATAATATGGCGAAACCGTGAGGGTTGGCATCTCTGAACGACCAAAAATTACACAAATTTGTCGCAAATGCTTTGTTAGCAAGAGGATTAATTAATAAATTAAATAATAATAATAATAATAATAAAGACATTTTGTATATTGCAATTCCCTATAACCAGAAAAATTGCGCTCAATATACTCTTACTGCCATGAATAAGGATCCAGCCACCAGAATTTATTAAAATATAATTTTAAATACTGAAGGGCCCAATATAAATTTTTTATTCAATAAACAGGAAGACACAAACATTTGCATAAAGGGAGATAATTGAGGTTAAAGTATTTTCTTAAGCCAATAAAGTTTAAAAATCAAAATTTAAGATCGATTTTGGATCTCAGGACTAAAAATAATTCTTGTGTGTGTGTGTGTGTACGCGCGCGCGTCTGTGCCTGTGTGTGTATGCGCATGTGTGCATGAGTGCTTAGAGCAAGCTGCCAGTTTGAATTTTGTCTCTTTATAAATTAAACTATTATGTTTATGATTAAATATTAAAAAATAATTCAATAAATAAACGAATAAAATAAATACAAATTATAATAAATAAATAAATAAATGAATAAAATACAGAAATAATTTTTTTTTTAAATCCAATGTACCACTTATACCAACCTCGGCCGCTGATTTCTTGTAGGCTTCTGATTTGTCCTTCTTCCTCCATGGTCGCTGTAACATGATAAACAATCTTTACAGGCCTCCACCATTGCACAAATCATGTATGAACGCCAACAAACAAACTGCCTTGTATCACTAGCTAGTACCTCCGTCTGTAAAGAGGCAACAAGTGACAAGACACACACAAAACAGCAAAAATTTGCCTTGTTGCTTGTTTTATATATATATATATATATATATATATATATATATATATATATATATATATATATATATATATATATCTATATATATCTATATAGATATATATATATATATATAAACCATAGGCACACACCAACACAACAAGCGGGCTCGCAGCTAAACAAAGAATATACAAATACACACAGAGAGGGTCCAGCTACATGCGACATAGAACATATACTCATAACAGCGAGGCAAGGAACCCCCCTCTATCACCTACATCACAAACAATTCTAGATTTTTTAGATGAATAAAATATTTATTTTATTTGTAGCGATGGGGTTTGGGGCGTGTCAGGCGTACCATTCTGTCTCTGAACTTGCGGTTGGCTTCCATCTTGTTCTGATACCGGACTTGCGTCAAGAATGATGATGGAATCTGGAGGAACCAATAAATAAATAAATTAAAAAAGGAAATAATTAGATAAATAAATAAATAAATAACCAACTACTACTACTACTACTAAAAATAATAATAATAATATTAATAATAACAATAATAATAAAAATAACAACTACTAACAGACAAACAAAGATAAGAAAAGAAATGAAAAGGAAAGGAAAGAAAAGACAGTTGTCAACATGACTGAGGTTATTACACAAAGTTATTATCAGAAAGCGGGAGCAAATGCTCTACTGTTCAATTCAACACATTTTTATTATATTTGATCACTCAGTCACATAAAAGCAATGGTGAACGGTCTGTCTGTGTTGTAAGAATACATCAGTATGTCTGCTGAACCTACAATAGTTATGCGAATACAGTGGAACCTCCGGTATACGACCGTCCAAAATCTGAGAAAAAACGGTCTTATAATAGAGGTGTTCTTATACCGGAAACAAGAGGTGGGGTGGGGGGAGGGGGGTCAGGCTCGGAGGGGTATGTAGTCATAATTTTCACACTCACCAGCATGTATTCTCTGACAAAGGAAACTGTAAAACATGTTTCATTTTTAGATTTGTCTTTTATTCACAACTTCAAAAATAGAAAACAGTCGAACCACTGCCAGACGCGTTCATCCAAGTCTGTCAGTGCAGAAGCTCTTAGTTTCGATGTTTCCCTTTTCGCCACTTTCTCCACTCTCACATCGTAGTTTCACAGATTCCTTATCCTTTATGATGAGCTGAATTTGGGTCTTCCCAACGTCTAAATTTCTTGCAATAGACAAACAACTCTCCCCATTTTCACTTCTTTCAATCACTTTCATTCTCGCTGCCAAACTCAAAACGTTCCTCTTGCGCGACGCCATTTTGACAGCCAGTGTAGGCGAGTAATGTCCCTTATTTGCGAACCGGAAATAGCAGACAACAGCAGGCGTACACTAACATGAGAGAAAAAACGAAAGGTACAGACAGCAAATTAACTGATATATCTTTTAAATTGCCCTAAGACGGTCGTATAAAGGGCTTAAGACACGGTCGCTGGTCGCATAAACGAGGTTGTCGCATACCAGAGGTCATTTACTATTGGAAGTGAATCCGTCAGAAGTTTTCAGGTCACATAACGGAGGGAGTCGTATACCAGAGAGCCGGATACCGGAGGTTCCACTGTATGTTTGTACCAAATCATAAGGGAGAACGTTAACAACACATTTCTCCCCCCAAAGTTTACTATTATCATGTTAAAAAAAAAAATGGGGAGGGGGGGGGGGGGAGTGGAGTTTTATTATGTTCAAGTTTACTAACCATCCACAAAACGTTCTGATAATGAATGAGCATCTTGATGACGTTGGAAGTGTTCGCGGCCTTGGCCAGCTCCAAATGACTGTCTGCTTTGGCCTTGTCACCTTTCGAGGCTGGGGCCATGAAGAGGTTGGGGGCCATAATCATCGATATGTTGTTGAGGCCCATTAAGTTCACGTCCGAGTGAGCCACGATCATGCGCAAGAACTGCAGCAGCAGCTGGAGGCAGGACAGGAAAAAGAAAACAGAGAGCAAAGTATGTAAAATCACACCCACAAAAAAAGTTGGTTGACTGTTAAGTAGTGGTAGTAATAGTAGTAGTAGTAATAGAAGTAGTAGCAATAGTAG
Organism: Oncomelania hupensis; assembly: GCA_036898135.1. Taxonomy (NCBI): domain Eukaryota; kingdom Metazoa; phylum Mollusca; class Gastropoda; order Littorinimorpha; family Pomatiopsidae; genus Oncomelania; species Oncomelania hupensis. The sequence continues at coordinate 18,584,414 of CM072526.1, read as the reverse complement.
TAATAGTAGAAGTAGTAGTAATAGTAGTAGAACTAGTAGTAATAGTAGTAGTAGAAGTAGTAGAAGAAGTAGTAGTAGTGGTGGTAGGACTTGATCGGCAGATCCTTAAGCCTTGAGGCTTATTTAGTGTCCCATCTTTGTGTGACTTATGTGTAGTCAGTGTCACGCGCCGAAGTGATCCCTGTATCTTTTGGGGTGCTATTTTTTCACAACTTAGGGTGTACCTATATTGTGTGTGCTAGTATTAACTCTTTCCCTGCCAATCGACGATATATCGTCGATCTGAGCCGCCATGTTTGTGCCAATCGACGATATAGCGTCGATTTCAGTATTCCGTTTCGTTCCGGTTTTTTGCGCAGTCCAATCCAAGTTTTATTTTAACCAAAGAGAGATAACTCTTTCTACTTTCGTTCCCGATCGACACGCGCGTGGTTTCTTCAAATTGATTCATTTTTAGAGTGTTTTTTGTGCATTTTACTAAGCATATGTGATGGGCACAATCGACAGTGTGTCAAACTCTGCTAATAATCAATATAATTTCAAACTGTAAAGTGTATTTTGATCCTAAATAAATTTTCTTTCTGGTGTGTGAAGCTGATTCAGTGATTGGAATTATTCCTCCAGATTTTTTTTATCACTGTGGTATGTAGAAATATTTTTATTTTATTTTATCATTTCAAAAAGATCAACATGCTTTCAAAACACATATTTCAATAACATAATCAAATTAACATTTTTGTGTGTTTTTTTTTCTTATTCTTCACTCTTTTACCTTTAATTTGATATGAAATATGTCTATTTAACAACTATTATTGAAAGAACAGTAGCTTAAATGCCTAAGGTACTGAACTTTCTTTCCGGTGCCAGAGAAATGTCTGGCACAAACGTGGAAACATGCCTGGCAGGGAAAGAGTTAACTTGTTAGGAAGCACGTGCTAAGAGTGCAGTAAGTGTGAACAACATATTTTGTAAATCGGTAAATTGATTTTATTTTCAAACGGGTGGTTCACTTCACTTTTGTTCTAACCGTTGCATTTGTCTAATATCACAGCTGTGAATAGACGTTAAATTAAATATATAAATAACCATTGCATGAAATCACATTGACCGAGGCTTGGGAAATTTGCAAGGTTTATCTTCTGCTAGCAAAGATAGCAGGGTTCGTTGGCGGAGATGCTGGCGGTGGTTGTCATGTAACATAGACAACGTCGTTGCAACGAACCTGCTTTGTCCAGGTTTTGGCAGGCCTAGTCAAGGTAGGCACTGAAGAAGGCGTTTGACCGAGTCTGGCATGCAGCTCTGTGGGCAACAATGACAGTGTACAACATCAGCCCTAAAATTATTGAAGTCATCAAAAGACTGTATGACAAGGCTACCAGTACAGTCTTCCATAACAGCGCCATCGGAAACTGGTTCAGAACAACAATCGGTGTGCGTCAAGTATGCATACTCTCTCCAACACTCTTCAACATCTTCCTAGAGCGCATCATGTCAGATGCCCTTGCAGATGACGAAGGCACAGTAAGCATAGGGGGAAGAGCAATCTCCAACCTTCGTTTTGCAGATGACATTGATGGATTGGCTGGAGAGGAACAAGAACTTGAACAGCTGGTACAGAGGCTTGACACCACCTCCAGAGCCTATGGAATGGAAACAAGTGCAGAGAAGACTAAATTGATGACCAACAACACCAATGGCATCAACACAGAGATCAAAGTACAAGGCCAATCCCTCAACACAGTGCATAACTTCAGATATTTAGGAGCCATTGTATCAGACAATGGCTCCTGACAGGAAGTCCTTTCCAGGATCGCACAAACAACTGCTGCCCTGGCGAGGTTGAAGACCATTTGGAAAGACGACCATCAGTCTACATTCCAAGATAAGACTGCTGCGCTCCTTTGTCATCTCCATCTTCCTATACGCTTGCAAAACATGGACCCTCACAACAGATCTACAATGAAGAATACAAAGCATGGAGATGAGGTGCTACAGAAGACTTTTCCTATACCCAGCACATCACCAACGATGAAGTCTGACAGACCATCACACAAGCCATTGGACAACACGATGACCTGCTCACAGTGGTGAAGAAATGGAAACTCCGATGGTATGGCCACATCAGCAGAGCATCAGGCCTTGCAAAGACCATCCTGCAAGGCACAGTGCAAGGAGGTAGATGAAGAGGGAGACCCAAAAAGAGGTGGGAGGACAACATTCGAGAATGGACTGGTTTGACACCGAGTGAAGCCATCATGGTTGCTGAGGACAGAGAAAGATGGAGTATGCTGGTTTAAACGATCATCTGTGGTGCCCCTACGACCTCCGAGTTACGGGATAGGATATAATATGATAGGGTAGGACTGTGGTTTGTTTCTTGGTCAGTTGGTCGGTCAGTGGAAAAAGTGGTGGTGGTGGAGCAGGGAGTGGATACTGTTTGAAAGTGTAACTGCAAATCTTTCGCCTTCTTGTTTACGGAATTAATTACTGCATTGTTCATTTCCTTCATGCATTTCATGTTAGTATAGTACCTAATTTTGGTACGTTAGTACCGATTGTTTCCATTGCCAATTTCATGATTCCATGAAGTTTAGTGGATTATTATTGTTACAACAAAATAAGTGTTTGACTAGGTAGTTTGGGAAGAGGTTGGATTAAAGGAAAGACGTTAGTGGGAGTGTATAGGCAACCTACTTATGCAGATATTCGTTTGCAGGCTTTACTTCTTCTACTGTTCTTGTTGACTGTGTGGGACCTCTGCCGAAAATTCTGTCAAAGAGGTGGACTTAGTCTTTGCTGGAAGGGGCTTCTAAAATCCTTCAGGGCAAGGCTACTACTGCTATACCTGGAAGGAAGGCCCACTTGGGAGCAGTGACTTGTGAACTGCACAAGGACGTTGTTGTACTGTTACGGGAAAGTGAAGGCTGCGTCAGTCAGTGAAGTTGGTCGTACCCTTCCACACTCACCCGTTCATCCTAACCAACCTTCCTCAGTCACTTATGTTCTGAGTTACCACACTACAACAACTCTCATAGACTCAATGGATGTGGATAATAATGGACATGGACGTGAGGGAAGGAAGAGTACTAAGGCATTAACGTTTGTGCATCCCTGTAGTTAACTTTATTTTCAAAATCATTATCATAGTTAGTGTAGTTATCATAATCATCATCTTCATCATCATCATCCATATTAACACTTAACTCTAAAATCACCATTTCCATATTTTAATATGTGAAATAGAGGGAATTCTTTAATAAATGTTTTCTTTCTCTTGTTCATAAACGGTGTTTGGCTGAACCGAACGGTGCGTAGGGCTGGCTATTTCTGTTGTCCCAATATCCCTGTTCATTTCAGCTCTCTGGCTGTCTTTTTGCCAGCCCGAGCGTAACAGTCAGGTTAAAGAAAGAGAGAAAGCAAGAATAAGAAACTACAGTACAAAAAAAGTTGATGACTTTTGATGACAATATTAAAGCCAAAATATGTCATTGTAAAAAATACTTAAGAACAGTCTTTCAGTGTTTCTGTTTGTTTTTTTCCCCAGTGTAGAGGCTAGAATATTTTGCTGTCAGGTTATGCATGAAGACAATTTGACGTCAAGAGAATAAGGCAAATTCCAACCCATACAGCATAGCAGAGACCAGATGGGGCCTTTCTCAGACTCTTTCATCAACTCGGCGTTAGGTGAGGATGAGGACACCTAACCATTAGACCAACAGATGTAAACAAACGAGATAAGGCAATTTCCCTTTTCTCCCAATGTTACAAGGGGAGCGATATGAGAGCGAGAGAGAGAAAGAGAGAGAGGAGAGAGAGAGGAGAGAGAGAGAGAGAGAGAAAGAGAGAGAGAGGAGAGATAGAGAAAAAGAGAGAGAGAGAGGAGAGAGAGAGAGGAGAGATGAGAGAGAGAATGGAGAAAGGCAGGGGCGGGGGAGTGTAAGGGGAATGGGCATTCAGATGCTATTATGCGACTAAAATCAAGAAAATCTGCAGGTCCTTAAGCAGGCAGGCATGCATGCATGCAGACTACACCCTCAGTTTATACTCTGTTACGTTGAAACGTGTATGATGGTGCGTGTGAAATGCGCACGATATTATGTGTGAAGCGCGCGCGATAGATCTGTTCGTTTTATTTTGCAAAGCATGCAATAATAGAGTGTATTTACCTTTGATTTGAGTTTGCATTGTTATTAGAAGAAGCTTTGTGTAACGTTGATGTTTTTGGTTGGTCGATATTGTTTGAGAATTTTCGGGAATTGGTTGTTTACTATCGATCGAAGCGTGTGGATTGTTCTGTTAGTTACCACGGAAGCTTCCATTCCAAATAGGGTTGTGTCACGTGAGAAAGTGATGATGAAATTAATTTTGATTGGTTGTGGTGTTTCATGTAGGATATTCTCGTTTGTTCCCGAGTATGTAGAGACTATATAAGTGCCGCACTGTTTCAAAAAGTATGCTGTTAATAGTGAGTTGGAAAGTAAAAAGTTGAGAGTGAAAAGGCCAATGTATGCAGTTGTTGATGTGTGCTGAATAAAAGTGGAAAATTTCATACGTCGACTCCAGACTTGTTGATGAGTGAGCAGGCTGCGTGGATAAACGAATCAGAGTTACACCTTATCAGGACTTCAGCATCGGGGCTGAATCAAATACTGATAAAGAAAAACACCAACATCAAAACGAGTGTAACATACTCTGATCTGAAGAAGTAAACAGTGTCATGGGTTAAACAGCAAAAAAGGCCTCTCACCTTGAGTACATCTCTATGTTCCGTGGGAAGAAGCAAAACCAGCAAGTTCAGTGCCTTCAGCTGTTCCAGCTTTTGTGGAATACCTGCAACACATCATGCACATAGCCACACCATTGCAAATAACGTGTCTACCATACACATTGGGTGTTGAGCAGTAGTGTAGAGGTTTGGGCAAAGGCTAGCAATGTTTCATGCTAAGCAACGCTGGGAAGGGTTAGTACTTGGATGAGTGACTGCTTTGAAGGCAACCACCAAACGACTAAAAAAAGAATGGAACAAGCGCACGACACATCTTGGTCCACTCAGCTGTGAATGAGGATCTGGATCTGTTCAGCACCGGGGAAGGTAAAACAGCGGAGGAGAGGAGATAGGCACTGCCCTCATTAAGCTGCCCTAGAGAAAAGGCAGATCCCAATGCTTCCCTCACCAAAGACCAAAACGTTACAAGGACATGTACACCTGTACCTATACATATAACTAGCCACCACCCTGCCACTGATGATCGTAAGGTGCATCAACTATATAAATAACTTTAATGAAACTAAATAGCTAGCCCCTGTCAATGCATGCTGAGGTTAGCAATGTCAAGGGATTCTCCAATGCATCCTACCAGCACAAAGCGCACGCAGCATTGTTCCATCCCCAAACTTGAATCAATAGAAACCAGAGGGTTTTCTCCGGGTATTCCAGTTTCCTCCCTTTAGTAAAAATAAAATTTCCTTTGTTAATTTCCGTTTTCTAGCTAATAGCGACTTGCCTCTAAAACCTCCTGTTTGAGTGAACGATATGTGTTTGTTGTGTATGAAAGAGTGTCTGTAATGTGCGAACCTATATGATAGTTACAGATCGCCACGCTTTAGTCTGATTTTAAAATAAAGGCATGGTTGGCACACAATATAATAATAATAATAATAATAATAATAATTATTATTATTATTATTATTATTATTATTATCAATATTATTATTATATTTATTATACAAAAAACAATTTCTACTTACTTTCCACCTGAGTAAATGCGTCCAAATACTCGTAGGTGAGAAGAGGGACTGGGAGTTCTCGTAGAAACTGTTTGAGCAGCGCAGCACAGTCGTGGGGCAAAACGTCTGACCAGTTAAACGAACCAGCGTAAAACTTGTCCTCCAACTCTTGCCTGATTTGCTGCACAAACGCAGAACAGCAAGGTTCAGTCAGGCTTATTATATTATTACAGAGAAATAAACAGGACAAGAAAATCAATTACATCCTTTCGGATGGGAGAGTATATAAACCTAGGTCTGTCCACACACGCTTTAAGTTCCACAATAAGCACTTTATCTTCCAAAAAAAGTTTGTTATTTCTTTGACGTTTCGCCCTAAACAGGGTTTCTTCCTAACAATAATTTTATGTACGAGGAAGAACTTGTATATATATATATATATATATATATATATATATATATATATATATATATATATATATATATATATATATATATATATATATATAGATAGATAGATATATATCTCTATATATATATAGTCTCATATTTACCGGAATGTGTCAACCTGCACAACCGTTAGTACAACGGCAGTTGTGATACGGCCTCCCGGAAAGTGTCAACATCGCAAGTTGCCGCATTACGGGAGGCCGCGAAGTACTTAAAGAAACTTGAGAAAAAAGGAACTTTCGTCCCCTCTAGGCGACGAATTAGGTCACGCTTAGTTGTATCTAGGTCAGGAGACTTTTGCGAACCATTTGGGAATATTTTCGAACCGTTTATTGACGCCGGATAGCGTCCTCACTTGGTTTCATACAATTTAAGAATCCAAGAAGGCAGATGGGTTTTTGGGACGGAAAGAGCGGAAAGAGTTAGGGCAAGGGCTAGTGATAGAACTGCAACTAACCCTTACCCGAACCCTTCCCCTTAAATAGCGCTCTTTCCGTCACAAAGTAAAATGTTGACACATTCCGGTGCGTATAAGAGTATATATATATATAAGTTCTTCCTCGTATATATATATGACAACTGCAGATCTCTCCTGGATATCCAAAGCAAAGTTCTAGTGTACCTTGACTCTGGACACAGCTCCAGGTACTCGCAAAATCCCTTCCAGCATTATTGCCTCTTTCTCCAAATGCCGCACCAACTGCAACCAGCAAAGCAAAACCGGTCAAACAATCAATCCAATAATGATCAATTAATTCCACGGAACTCAAAACTGAATCAAGCCAAAGCTTTGATCCACAGTCTTATTTATAGAATGTGTTTAAAGTGTCAAGCAGCGGTACTAGGGTGTGCGCTGCATGTATGTGTGTATGAGTGTGTTTGAGAGCGCGTGTAGTTTTACTTACTTATTAAATGTTTCATCTGTACACAATTTGTGATTTCAGAGTATCCATCACTCATCCTCTCTCACTCCCACATGCCCCACACACATGCCCCACACACATGCCACATACACAAGCAACACACTCACACCAATTCTACTAGACACAGGTCCAAGGCGAAACTCATTGTTGCAAATCTTTATGTTCGTCTTGATGCATAGTCCTATCCTATCTATCCTATCCTATCCCTTAACTCGGAGGTCGTAGGGGCACCACAGATGATCGTTTAACCAGCGTACTCCATCTTCCCCTGTCCTCAGCAACCCTGATGGTTGTAACGAACGCGTTTTGTACGCAGTTATATAGAAAGACGTTATGACGTCACTGTGTGTTCCGGTAGAAATTATAATTTAGTTTCTGAGCTGTTGTTAGATCAGAGACTATACATCAGCCTAAGCGAGAGGACGTTTTGTGGGTGCTCTGGAAAGACCTGATTCTCTTAGGACTTTAGCTGTATAAGAATACAGGTATTTGTCATTATTATTATTATTAGTGGTATTTATAATGAACTGCTAAGCTATCTTTACGAAGAAGGAAGAATATTGCTTTTTGTAAAGTAGTACGTTTAGGGTACAGAAGAACCCATGTTTGAAAACAAAGTTCGATAACTCATGTCAATATTTATTTGATCATGTGTATACATGTATGTGTGACTCAGTTTGTAATTATGATGCCATTTTTATATTCAGTCATATGTGAAGATATGGGGCTGAAATAGGAACGTATTTCAGTTGTGTAATGTGAATATCTATTGATGAATGAATGGGTATAAATATGTTGTAAAATGAAGGTGAGCTGTGTTTGTAATATTTGGCTCGTAGTCCATTGTGTGTAGCCTATGCAATGTGTGTAAAGTGGCTATACTAGGTATTGTCACAGGAATGGTGACAGTAGTGATTGTAGTGATTGTGGTGGCGTGTAGAGACATTCTACAAAGGGAAATGATCCTTACTCAATGTGAGCTATAAAGACATACAGTCTCTTTAAGGATAAGAGCAAAAATTTACGATTGTGTACATGTTGTATACAGCGGGGCGGTTACGGAGCAAAGTACCCCTGATGTGCGGCGGATGGGTCTGATCCACATGACAACATCTACCTAACGGGATGTGGATGCCATCAACGCCGTAGCTCTCCTTCTGCATCATCACTGGGGCAGACGTGCAACAACGGTGCAGTAGTGAATGTCCGGATCTACGCCACGAAGACAACTGCAGCGTCTTCAGTGTGTGGCTGTGACCCCAGCGTCGGCTGTGAATACCGCGCCGGGAGTGTTTGATCCGCGAAATACGGTCAGTAGGCCTAAATAAGAACTGTGAAATTTAGAATATCTAAATCATCGAAATGAAGTCTGTGCTTCGATGCTAATGAAAAAGAGAAGAGTCGAGTGACGTCCTTAGAAAGGGACAACGACTTCTACTAGTGATTGAATTCTGAGAGAAACTGTGTACACTTATAACAGAAAGAATTACATTACCTGTGTGCACTCATTTATCATCTGTGTGATTCATTTATATGCTGGAACTGGAAGTAATTGTATGATTTGATGTATCTGTGAATTTAGTGTATGTGAAGATGGTTTAATGTATATGTGAATAATTGAATGAGAATAGTATAACAGAGGGCAAAGAGAAACAATTGTGTAGACTTTGTCCTTGTCTGAAAGCATGTGTGTGGTGAAGGATGAGAAGTTAAAGTAAACAGAGATAGAACACACTCCTTTATACTGAGCGTCAGACAGCCACACCCACACACTCATTCAATACACCATAAGTAGTTATGAGTATATTTATTTAGATTATAATACACAAAAACCGTCCGTTACAATGGTTTCGCTCAGTGTCAAACCAGTCCATTCTCGAATGTTGTCATCCCACATCTTTTTCGGTCTCCCTCTTCTTTTACCTCCTTGCAAGATGGTCTTTGTAAAACCTGATGATCTGGTGACGTGGCCATACCATCGGAGTTTCCGTTTTTTCACCACTGAGCAGGTCATCGTGTTGTCCAATGGTTTGTGTGATGATCTGTCAGACTTCGTCGTTGATGATGTGCTGGTTATAGGAAATGCCCAGAAGTCTTCTGTAGCTCATCTTCTCCATGCTTTGCATTTTTCATTGTACATCTGCTGTGAGGATCCATGTTTCGCAAGCGTATAGGAAGATGGAGATGACAAAGGAGCGCAGCAGTCTTACCTTGAAATGTAGACTGATGGTCCTGTCTTTCCAAATGGGCTTCAACCTCGCCATGGCAGCAGTTGTTTGTGCAATCCTGGAGAGGACTCCCTGTCGGGACCCATTGTCTGATACAATGGCTCCTAAATACTTGAAGCTTTGCACTGTGTTGAGGGATTGGCTTCGGACTTTGATGTTCGTGTTGATGCCATTGGTGTTGTTGGTCATCATTTTGGTCCTCTGCACTTATTCAGACCTGATAGTGATCTAAGAGAGGTTTCCCCTGAAATGGGGCAGGGGTCTGGGGCCGCCCAGGCCCCGGTGGGGATCGGGGCACCAGGGGGGCAAAGAACCCCAGCCGAAAACGAATTTTAGCATTTTGTGAACACATTTCTTTGCATCTAGTGACATTTTGTAGCTATTATACACCTTTCATAAGAATGCCATTCTCCTCCCCACACTTTAATAAAAGACCACTAGGAGACAAGTTGTAGTTGTGGACCTGATTATCACACAACAGACATAATGCACATGTATCAATGAACAAATTTACCTGATACTGGGAGATGAGGCGAATATGGTAGTAAGCTTCTGCTTGTAGGCAAATGTGTGTGTGTTGATGATACAGTCAGTCACTGAATAATATAGTGTTCCAGCAAAGTGTCCGCAGATTGTTTCGCATTTCCTTTTCTTTTTTTCCCCCTTTTTTTCGTTTTCGCGGATTTCCGCGATTTCGAGGATAACTATCAGGTCTGCTTATTTCCATTCCAAAGGCTCTGGAGGTGGTTTCAAGCCTCTGTACCAGCTGTTCAAGTTTTTTGTTCCTCTCCAGCCAATCCATCAATGTCATCCTCAAAACGAAGGTTGGAGATTGCTCTTCCCCCTATGCTTACTGTGCCTACATGATCTGCAAGGGCATCTGACATGATGCGCTCTAGGAAGATGTTGAAGAGTGTTGGAGAGAGTAGGCATCCTTTACTCACACCGATTGTTGTTCTGAACCAGTTTCCGATGGATCTGTTGTGGAGGACTGCACTGGTAGCCTTGTCATACAGGCTTTTGATGGCTTCAATAATTTTAAAGCTGATGTTGTACACTCTCATGATTGCCCACAGAGCTGCATGCCACCCTCGGTCAAACGCCTTTTTGAAGTCTACGAACAAGTGATATAGATGTTGTTGGTGCTGGAGGTATTTCTTACAGATTATTCTGAGGTTGAAAATCTGTTCAATGGTACTTCGCCTTGCCCTGAATCCTGCTTGTTCAGCTTGGGGTTTCAACCTGTTGAGTATTATTTTCAGGGGGACCTTGCTGGGATGGCTGATGATGCGGTAATTTTCACATTCCTGAAGGTTAACTTTTTTGGGAAGAGTGATGACAAGCGACTGGGTCCATTGTGTAGGCCACTCCCCGCTCTGCCAGATCTTGTTACAGATAATGGTGAGTGCGTCAATCATCGCTTCTCTTCCTGCTTGAAGCAGTTCCGCGGGTATGTTGTCCACTCCCGCCGACTTCCCTTTCTTCAGCGACTGCACTGCTGCTTCTACTTCTTCTCAGAGAATTGGGAGGATTTCTTCTTATTTTCTGTTCTCTGGACATGCTAGAACTGATGGGTCTCCGTTTGGTGTGTGGTTGTAAAGGTCAGAGCAGTACTCTGTCCAAGACTTCTTGTTCTTCTGGAAGGCATATGCCAGACTTGCTTTGGATCGTGGAGACCTTGGGCTGTTTAACACTTGTCAACCGCTTCACAGTCAGGTAGGCCTTCTTGCTGTTGTTCTTGTTCAGACTGTTCTCTATTTCTTGGCATTGATCTTCTATCCAGTTCTCCTTAGCTGTGCGCATGCCTTTTCGGATGTCATTGTTTATTTTTTCGGTAGAAATCAGCTCCATGTGGGGTGTTCTTTTTCTTTTTCATCTCTCTTCGTTTATCACACAGGTCCAAAAGTTCATGTCTGATCCACAGCTTCTTCTTTGGCCGGTGCTTTCCAAGGATCTCCGTGGCGGCATCTGTCACAGCTGAGTTGAAGATGGTGGTCATGGTGTTGAAATCTACTTCACCAGCTCCCAAAATGAGCAGTGGTGCAAATTTCCCTCCAAATGTGGCCTGAAATATTTCTGCCACCTTCGGGTCTTGCAGTTTGTCCAGGTCGAACTTCAGACTAGTGCACTTTGCTGTGTTTACTCTCTTCAAGTGGAGCCGGAAAGACATCATCACGAAAGTGTGGTCACTTCCGATGTCTGCTCCTGAAAAAGTGCATGTCCTGCCAATGTTGATGCTTGAACTGAAGCATTTCTTGACCATGATGTAGTCGGATCTGGTTGTGATGCTCCCCAGAAGGACTTTGCCATGTCCATCGTCTGGATTTTTTGTGGAGACCAAGCATGTTTGCCAGTATCAGATTGTTGTATCTGGCAACTCCAAGAGTCTCAGACCCCTGTCATTTATCTTGTTATTGCAGTGGGGTCCGCATGTGTCTTCCCAGTTGTGGTGCGCATCTTGACCAACCTTGGCATTCCAGTTGCCTTCCACTATGACTATGTCCTTCTTAAGCACTTTGTCAAGGACAGCCTGTAGATTTTCATAGAAATCCTCCACTTCGCTGTCGTCATAGTCTGATGTTGGGGCATAGGCCTGGATGATGATGATGTTGAAAGGGGCTGCTCTCAGATGGATGGTAATGAGTCTACTGGAGACTGGGCGGCAACCCATGACAGTGGCTAGAATGTTCTTGTGGACCAAGAATTTAACGCCGTGTTCATGCCTGTCATCTCTACCGCTGAAATAAAGCTTGTGGCCTTTGTCGGTCGTTGTTTTACATATGCCTTTCCAGCGCAGTTCGCTGATCCCTAAAACGTTCCATCGATAGTAGTCCATCTTGTGGGCCCGTTCTTTTAATTTTCCCTCTGCATTTAGGTTCCTGACATTCCAGGTTCCTATGACGATGTTGTTTCTCGTGCAGATTTTGCTAAGTTGTCCATCAGTAGCACACTTATCACCTCCATCCTGGTGGCCAACGGAAGGCGCGGTCCTTGCATGGTGACCCGAGCGACGACCCATCCGGTATGGAGTAAATGGTTTTATTCATCATGCAGTGTGTCTTGGGCAAGAAAGATCTGTCAGGGCCCAATCCTCTACAGGCTGTTGGCCACAGCCGATATCCATGAATACAGTGTGGCTCGCCTTGGCCCCGAGCCTGTGGTCGTTGAACCAGTAGTAACATGAGGTTCCTCCGTCCTGGCCGGTGACTTCTGTGTAGAAGACTTTGGTCCAGTGATGCCATGCTGACATCACCCCTGTTAGTCGCCTCTTACGACACATCGGGAAACATTGGGTCTATTCTAATCGGTGCCCGAACCCACAGGGTATAGTACCACTTAATAATAATTATTATATTTTAAAAAAAATTTTGCATTGTGTGTGGATGTATGCGAGACAAATGGTCACAAACTTACAGCTTCAAAAAAGAGTGGCACTCTGGCTCCTGGGACCCTCTTCTGGTCATTTTCCAGCATGATTTGAATGGGCACGCCAAACAGCCCATTATCTGTAAAGAACACTGCACCTTAGATAAGCCAGGAGAACAAAACACAAACCACAAACAAAACAAAACAACGCACACACAAAACCACCATTTAAAAAGCCACCACCACAAAATACAACAACACTAAAACAACACTCATGCTTTGCACTTCAAACAGCCTGTAATCTGTAAACAAAACTGTGGTCCTGATTTGGCTCTTGGCAGTCTGCTGGACCCTATAAGTACTCAGTATCTATCTATCTGTAATCAAAACTGCATCTATTTTTATGTTGTTGTTTTTTCCCCCTTTTACCCCTTTTTAATCATGAAATTCTGGGCCGCCTCACTAAAGACGTAATTGCAGCCTGTGGCGCGTTAAAACTCAACCTATCTAATATTAGTTGTGTTTTTGAAATTTTGGCTGGGGGAGTAAACCAGGGCACCCACAGAACACCACCCCCTGTCTCCCAGAGATGTTGCACGAGTCGAAAGTAAATAGTATTTGGAGAAACATAGCGTCCAGAGGCGGGATCCATCCCACGCATGTCTGGCGCTATTGGTTCTGGCCTGTGGACAAGGCAAGTTGGTCCCGCCTTAGATAAGCCCCGGGGAAAAGGAAAAAACAAAACAATATCAAGAAAGAAATTCATGTGCTGAATCCTCACTCCAAAGAGTATTAAAACGCAATCCATAAAACAATCTCCAAACACAATCTGCGACACAGTACATAAACTCAAATAAAACTGCTGCACGCATGTGAGTAAACAAAACCCACCTACAACATCAACCTAACAAACTCTACATGTACACATGATAGATGGCAATGAAACATGTTCTGTAGATCCATCTCCTTATGTGTACAGATTTGCATACTTGTTTGACCTAAAACTGAAATAAGCACAGTCTGGTTTGATGTGTGTATCTCAACGGAGAGAGGATAAACCGAAGTCTAGCTGAGCATGCCTGCGGATCCTGTTTTGGACAAAGCCTCGAGCAGGTAAAGCACTACATAAGAACAATTATAATAAAAGAAAATTTCTTAAAAACAGATAACAATATCTTTTTGAAACAAAACAAAAACCTGTTCTAAAACTAAACTAAGAAAAAAACAAACTAAAACAACATTTGATGTTAGTACAAGAAATCATACAATGAGGCCAAAAGAGGGTGGGCAGAAGAGGCAAATTGGGGTAGGATCGGGTGGGGTAAGGGGGTGGTTGAGGTGCAAGATGGGGGAGGGGACCTATAAGAAAAACAATCCAACAGGTAAATATCAGCTTTTAGTGTCCTCACATTGAGCATGCTACAGTAACATGGACATTCGCGAGCTGTTAACACAAATCATTCAAATACCCCAAGTCAATCAATCAAAGACTAGCCCAATCACTCAAACCCACATACCAACACACACACACTTTTTAATCAATAATCAAAGATCTTATTGAAAAAAAACGTTGTTTCCACAAAAATGACAATTCAACGGTATTCCCAGTCCTTCTTCAAGCATTCCAGCACTTCTCTGGCCAAAAAAACAGCTGTAAAAATGTTAATAGAAAAAAAAAAATCTTTAGCCCATGAAACAAAAAAACCACACATTTAAAAAGGACATCATTCTAAGCGCAAAACTGTATAAAGTCACTATAAAAACTTGTGACACATTATTATTAGCATTATGCATAAAACACACCATCTTAAAACCAGCAACAATCAGATGCAGCACATTTCACACAATCGTTCCACAGAAGAAATGCTATCCAAGCTCAATATTATGTTAATAATGAGAAATGCCTGTAGTATTTCTTAGGCTGTGAAATTTATTTCAAGAAGACAAAAACAGATTACTGCCAAGATTATTTCAAAGCAGATAATAACTCCCCTAAATCAAAACAAGAGGTGCTGAAATTACCCAGCACTAAAAGCAAAACAGGCATAGTTCCTCCGAGTTGCCCAAACCTTATTCACCGGTCAGCGATCTATGGGGTGACATTTAAATGTGACCTCACTGCAAAGAACAAAAAGCCAGTTTAGATTATTTGTACCATATTAACCCTGGCCTTCTCTCCCAAAAGCAGCAAACACACACTCAAGAGCAAAAAAGATCAACAAGAAAAAACAACCTTGCGTGGCCGATTCCTCAGAAATCTCGACTTCGCCTGAACAGTCTAGCCAGACTGAAAATTATTTTTACAGCAATCCAACTAATGAAATGAACACCGTGCCTCTTCACATATCAATGCTACTACCAATGCAAGGCAAACGGGATCACTCAAATGCTATAGACTTCAATAGGCCAATAGTCCACTAAATAGGCGACCTTGACACTAGCTGAGTGTCGGAGATCTATCCAACATTATGCATTGGCTGTGTGCAGACCTGCCTACCCCCCTGAGAGTAAAAGCGGGAGACAGGGGATCAAAAAGCGGGAGATTTTGGCATCGACATCATCGACAAAATGCATGCATCGCACAAACAAAAATTGTGCCAATGGCAGGTTGTGTTCTACAATGACCTGTGTGATAACAGCCTCAGCATTTGTTGTATTTTGCTGCAAATCACTACTTTAAAAAAAATATTGGCCCAACTTCTGTTGTTTCGCTGTTGTTTCTTTCATTTTTTTCTCGATGTCTTTATGCTTGGCCCTACTTAAATGTTTTTTTTTTTACATCATTAGCTCCGCCGTGAGAAATGAAGAAATCAATGCAACAAATTGTACACCTAGCGTAATTGTCCCCTTTGGCAGAGTTTTCAATGTTTTTGAATTTAGTAGTGAGGTTAGTTTTGAAAAAAACACCTGTAGTTTGTTTTCTTGATCTTCTTGCTGTTGCTCGCTTGCTGAGAAAGTTCTTCGACTCCGTCTTCGTCTTCGGTTTCATGCAGTCTAATTCTTTTGGTAGCCATTTTCAAGCCTTGCAAGTCAACGAAAAGCAGTCTCTGATTGGACAACAGAGCAAGCGATACGGAAGCCGAAACCAAATATTATCCTTGACTAACAAAGTTGACTAAAGACCACGCAAGAACGAGCAAAAAATATTTTCAAGTTTTTGACTCGAAAAATCGGGAGAAATTGGACCGTTGGCGGGAGAGCGCGAGATGCATGTCAAAAGCGTGAGTTTCCCGCCAAAAGCGGGAGAGTAGGCAGGTCTGTGTGTGTAGGAATATTCCGTCAACATGTTGAAACTTTAGATTGGGGTCACCGTCGCTTTCGGGCCGACCAATTCCATAGCGACAAAGGGTCTATTCAAGATACAGTACAAGATACAGTACAAGATACAGTACAAGATACAAGATGATTTATTGTCCCCATTTATACACAAGGAAATTTGACATGAGGGCAGCATGATATGACCATGCAACATGACTAGGACCATGTCATAGTCAATAAATAAAACAACAGATATAACATCGCCCATTCATTCACAGAAACATTCTCAGACACTCCAGCAATCAATGAAGCCCTGACAGTGTTCCGTTTAATGATCAGTGTTATTAAGCCCTGACAGTGTTTCCGCTCAACGATTTGACGCCTCTCTTTATGAAAGAAAGATCGGCGATGTACAAAAAGATCACGGTACATTTTGACAGATCCCAGAGACCAAATTCCAGGAATGTACCCAACCTTCAATGTAGTACCACTGCGGACAAGAAATAGCATTTGTAGTAAAGTGATGGCTAGCAAGTTATGACAAACACGCATGGAAAGTAAATCTCTATTGGAAATTGCTGATAACTTTTTTGTATAAACAGTACTGCACTGACATGAAACAAAATGTACTGTGACCTTCGCAGTGGTAGAATGTGACTGCAAATCTCTGATTGGTCTCATAGTAACGAGATCAGCCCATACCGGCCCCTGGCACTGATATTAAGTCAGCGAGCACTATCGTGGACTGCCATACGTCGTAACAGGGGGGCCAGCTGAGCTTGTTCACCGTCAGGCGATGGGTCATGATGGACTGCACTCATCAATGTAAGATGAAATCAAGAGAGAAGCAACCACATTCTACCACTGTGAGGATCGCAATGTACTTTTGTTTTATGCAAATACAGTACTGTTTATAAACATAACAAGCCATTTTCAGGAGGGAGTTTCTTTCCAACAACCTTGTATGAGGAGAAAGTCTCACAAATTACTCCTCTGCCTGAACAGCTAGACATCAAATGAGATTGACACTGTTTAGAAAAATTACCTTTGGGCTTCTTCTTTCTCTTTGGTCGGGAGTACGTGATGTCGTAGGTGTCGAAGAGCGCCGTCAGCTCGATCAGAGCAAGAGCGCGAATTTTGGGCATGTCCACCTCCCCAAGGTCACCAATCAAGGTCACGCCCAGAGGGTCACTCTTGGCTTCGAACGCCTGCCAAACCCACCAGATCTTCCATACAAAAACATGGTTCATTAGCTAGGACAATTTAATTACGACCCTAAACTGTCCATCATGCAAAAAAATATTCCACAATTAGAAGTAGTAGTGGCCAAGTTAGGCAGAAGATGAAGCTGGGCGATACAAACCCAAAAACAATGAAAGGCTAATAGTCCGGAACAATTGACGGGCCAGCATAGACGGTTTTCATCCCTGTGACGTAAAACTAGGAATCAGCCATCCAATGTTACCCCTGTAAGATCGCAATGTGTGCTGTTTCATGCAAGGTCAGTACTGTTTTCACACAGTCACAAACAATTATCAACAGGGGGTTAATTTTCAACCACTCCCAATAATACTGCCTTGCGGAGCAATAGCATTACAACTATTCAAGCCATACTTGCAAGTCCAACGTGTGTGCACACATGCAGGCAAGCTCTCAATTCAAAGCAAACTTTCTGTTTGGAAATGTAGTTTATTAAATTAAATTAAATTATTATTATAAGTATTAATATTATTATAATTATTATTACATTAATTAATTAATTTTATTATTATTATTATTATTATTATTATTATTAAAATTGTCATCATAAATATTTATCTTAACTCCCAATGCTCAGATTTGCATTTTATAAAATGAATACCAACATTATTAGTACTATTTTTATTATTGTTATTATTATTATTATTATTATTATTTTTATTATAATTATTATTATTATTACTACTACTATTAATTCAAATGTTTCCTCCCAAAGCTCGAATTTGCATTTAATAAAATTAAATCTTTGTCATACCTCCCCTTCTACCATCCCCCCCCCTTTTTTCCCCCCTCCACCCACCACTCCCCTTGTCTGCTTTCTTTTTCTAATTATTTTCTTCTTCTTCTTCTTCTTTTACTCATTATCATCATCATTATTATTCATCTGTCACTTCCAATCTTTCCTCCCAAAGTAATAATTTACTATAGCCTAAAGCCACCAACCATTCAACTATATTAACCTGGAGTGACAACTGTAATGTAAAGACAGATCAGAACAAACTACAAACACGGTCATAAAACATGTCAGGATAAAACGAGAAAGTATATAATTATAATATAGCAACAGTCCCAACATCAAATTCACCCATAACCATCTACTCGCATAAAAAGCATACATCATACAAAACTTACAACAACTGGGACTGGCAAACATAAAAATTCTATACATATATGTATAAGTTTTTAGAAATACATAAACTCTAATTAATGAACAGTTAAAGTTATTGACAGGGTTCACAAAAGCATACATCAAGCAAAATCAACACGAATGGAGCTGGTAACCATCAAAATTGTGATTGAATATTTCAATGTATACATAGTAATTTTCAGTAAATAAATAAACTCTAATTAATTAATAGTAAAAATGTCTTATTTATTTACAGGGTTCATAAAGAGTTGATGAGTCTAGATTTCCATGACTTTTCATGCCCAAATTATATTTTTTGAGGACAATAAAACCTTCAAACACATACCCACATATACACAAACAAAAAAGCATTGTACAAATAATATCTGAAGGCCATTCCTTTTACTTGCTGCTTTAGTTTAACATCGTGTTAATTTCTTTGAGTTTGGCATCAATGTTCTTTTGAATTTCAATGTCTTCCTTCTTCTCCTTTGCTGACTTACTAATAGTATTTAATTTGGTCATGAAGTCCAGTATGGAACGCAGAAAGCGTCAAATGCACGTGCAATTGCACGCCCACCAAGTAGCTGATTGGTAGAAAACTGTCACGTCAAAATGCGCAAGCGCAAATGCACGCGCAATTGCACATGCATGTACCTACGAGTCACATTAAAACTAGGAATGGGAAATGTCAGGAAATGCGTTCTATGTACCAAAATAATGTGATTTAAATTGACAACTAATTTACAATGTAACCCTCGCCACCCACAACCTCCCTGCCTCCAGCCCCCAATCCTCTCCACCTCCCAATTAAATGTTATAATAATTTACTGTAGTTTGTCTGTAAATAATATCATAATTATCTTCCACCGTGTGAACAACAGTCTTCACTATGGCCACAGTGAAAGGCTTATGATAGCTTCATGCGTTTTCCATTCCTTGTTTTGTCATTCTTCTTCATTAACATCCGGCGGGCAGTTTGGCCTGCAATTGCGTTTGCGCAGTTTGGCGTAACAGTTTTCAACCAATCAGTTACTAGAGGGGCATGTAACTGTGTGTGCCTTTCTTTCCGCTTTCCATAGTTCAGAGAACAAACTATTAAGAAAACGTTTCTTTTTTCTACTTTTTAAAAATGTAATAACTTTCCATGACTTTAATGGAATTTTTCTGAGTTTCCAGGCCTTGAAAATCAATTTTGAAATTCCATGACTGTGTTTGCTTGCATGAACCCTGTGCCTATGCAGTAAGTTTCAGAACATATAGATAAATAAAACTCCACATACAATGGAGTAACGCGTAAGAGTAACAATAGGTTCATTAACAAACCCTGGATGATCATGCAGATAAAAAGGAAATATAAATATAACTACAGGAAATCTTCTTTGGAAACATGCGAGTTATATAGTTCCATTTTCCTTAATGTATTAACTTGCTATTAAAAATAAGAGCATTAAGTTCTGTAAAAATTAATATATTAAAGAATGGGTCCCGTTTTCTTAATACAATAACTTCCTTTTAAAAATAAGGACAATACCATATTTAAAAAAAATAAATACTGCAGTGCTATAGGAGTTAAAACATTTTCTACGAAAATTAATAAACAACACAATAGGTCCCTTTTTCTTGATGGAATAATTTGGTATTAAACATAAGTACATCAACAACAAAATACTGCAGTGCGATACAAAATTAAATAATTTTCTATCAGAGTTCAATAATTTTCTATCAAAAATCAAAGAATATAAAAGATTGAACTACCAAAACCAAAAGGAACAACTCACTGGCAATTCTACTCTGTGGGGATCTGGTTTGTGTGGCTCATTTTTGGACTGAAAAACAAAAGCACAGTGCAACACTCACGTATAAGGGAGACAAAAGGTTTGTGTAGAAGGACTGGCAGTAAGAAAGGATTACTAGTCAGGGCTGGGGTTGTGGAGCAAGTGGAAAGTCAGCAACCAGGCAAATATTTTCTGCACCCTTAAAATAGGCTGCTTTTCATTATTTATTTTATTATTTATTGAAATTGTTTTATATAATTCTTTTTTTGTGGGTGTGCAAGCATAATATTATGCAACATCAAAGATTTTTTACATTATTATTGTTCTCAAGCGTACTATAGTACAAAATCAAAGAAGACGTTCTACTACACAAAAGCCCTAGTGCAATTATTATGCCACCATTCTCAACATCGCTGAAGCACAATCAGTTGGAAGGTTTCCACACTGCAAAAGATCCTGAGATAACTTTTTTTAAGTGGACGGACGTACAACAATACAAACCTGTAAGCTGAAATAGTATGCAGAATGGCAGCACAGGTACTAACACTGTCAAGGGACTAACACTGTCAAGGGGTGTTGGACAAGTAAATGCATTCATTTTATTACAATGAACAGCAGACTCAAAGTGCAAAAGATCAAGGGAAGGAATGCCACATTAAACTGAAATTTTAAAAGCCACAATTTTCCACCAAACACATCCAAGAACTCTAATTAATAAAATATGTATTTCAAACACATATCAACACGGGAATGTAGAGGTAA
Organism: Oncomelania hupensis; assembly: GCA_036898135.1. Lineage (NCBI taxonomy): Eukaryota > Metazoa > Mollusca > Gastropoda > Littorinimorpha > Pomatiopsidae > Oncomelania > Oncomelania hupensis. Next base: position 18,563,536 of record CM072526.1, on the reverse strand, counting down.
AAAAAATTCCAACGTGCATGAAATGTACAAAAGAACACAACAGCGAGCGGCAAAGTGCATACACCCTAGATAACAAAGCCTGGTTTTCACTTATTTCATGGGTTTTAATTTATTCTCGTTGCAATACTCGCACGAACAGAAGCAACTAAGTGCACTTGCGTACAATAGCCAACACATAAAATGTGTGTGCAGTACAAGAAAATTTATATAATTTCTGAGAATTTTCTATATCATTTGTGTTATCGAGTTCTATTTGTAGCTGGCTTCCTTTGGCCGGTTTTCACAGGACCCAGCAGCAGTACAACCACAATGGTGAATTGTGGTGTTTGCTTTAAGTAAGCAAGTATAAACTCTTACCAAAGTTTTGTTGCTTTTTTTCTACATTGAGGAAAGTTCTTTCTGACACACACATGAGCCGTGAAAGATTTGGCAAATACTTCATCAAAATAACTGTTGATTATTCAAATTCGCTTTAACACAAGATAGGTTTCGTTAAAAATTATCCTTCGATTTTTTGCAGAGGCGTAAATACATTCTGAAGTCGTAACTTTATGACATATGCTGTCAAATATGCTTTATTACAGCAAAGTTTACAGATGGACTTAAGGAAGATCTGTGCGAGCTATATATAACCGTGTTAGTTTTCATTTATTTCACACTTAGACCATTACAGTGATTCATTAGACTATTAACTCATTGCCTGCCAATCGACGATATATCGTCGATCTGAGCCGCCATGTTTTTGCCAATCTACGATATATCGTCGATTTCAGTATTCCGTTTCGTTCCGTTTTTTGGCGCAGTCCAATCCAAGTTTTATTTTAACCAAAGAGAGATAACTCTTTCTACTTTCGTTCTCTATCGGCACACGTGTTGTTTCTTCAAATTGATTCGTTTTTAGAGTGTTTTTTGTGCATTTTACTAAGCATTGTGATGGGCACAATCGACAGTGTGTCAAACTCTGCTAATAATCAATATAATTTCAAACTGTAAAGTGTATTTTGATCCTAAATAAAAATTTTTTCTGGTGTGTGAAGCTGATTCAGTGATTGGAATTATTCCTCCAGATTTTTTTTAGCACTGTGGTATGTAGAAATATTTTTTTTTTATTTTATCATTTCAAAAAGATCAACATGCTTTCAAAACACATATTTCAATAATAACATAATCAAATTAACATTTTTGTGTTTTTTTCTTATTCTTCACTCTTTTACCTTTAATTTGATATGAAATATGTCTATTTAACAACTATTATTGAAAGAACAGTAGCTTAAATGCCTAAGGTACTGAACTTTCTTTCCGGTGCCAGAGAAATGTCTGGCACAAACGTGGAAACATGCCTGGCAGGCAAAGAGTTAAAATAGTGATTCATTATGTACACTTTTATAGCGATTCATTATTTACACCATTATAGCGATTCATTATTAACACTATTATAGTGATTCATAGTGTTAAGTGTCCATTCACATTTGTGCAGTTTATTTTGTATTAGGAAAAGTTACCATCAACTTTTTTTATTGTCACTGGATTTAGATGTTGAGGCACAATAACACTAAACACAAACAAGACACATCCAGTGCATGCCTTGAGTTAGATCCTGTTGGGAATTTGACTAGTGCCTTGAGCACCTCTTGAGCTGGTAAAGTGCTCTATGAGAACTATTACATTAATCATTTATTATTTTTCTTTTTTTACATTGAAAAGGTGGGCCATCTAATGCCGCAGTAACACCATGCTACAACAGTGTTTACATTGACAATATTTCACAAAAACCCACATTTTGCCAGAGGGATATGTTAATACTTACTGCATCCGCCTCATCTTCTGCATCCTCGTTAGGCTGGCAGTGTGAATCAGACAAAATCAAAAATAAGTTTTCTTACATTTTGAAGAAGGAAACATAACGGCAAGCCATTCAAATGTATTTCCAGACACATACACACACACCCACACACGCATTTTTGTAAAAACGACATTCTGATGACTGTTGTGGAAAAAACAAGGAAATTTTTGACACTTTTCATTTTCGTGACATTATTTTGACATTTTCAAATTTTTGAACCTATCCCTAACCCTAACCCCTAACCCAAACCCTTAACCTAACCCTAAGCCTAAAACAGCTGTAACTCTACCGGAACCCTATTTTGACATCAAAATAGGGCAGCCTTCCAAAAAAGGCAAAAGAAACCCTGTGGAGTTCCATGAGTGTGTCACTGTAACGTCGTTTCTACATGCCCACATTCACACACACACACACACACACACACACACACACAAAGAAGCAACAGGAAAACAAAGAATAAGTCACAATCTAAATTATATGCAAGCAAAAAAGTCATTTTAAAAAAATGGTTGAGAATTTTTAAATACAGCGCTAAAATATATTTAGAAAATAGTGAAGCACTATAAAACCTTGGCCTTTAATACAGTACAAATACAAATGATCCAACATGCTCAGCAGTAGTTGAAGTGTTTGCAAACTAAAAATGAAGAATTTTGGTTAAGTTATTCTTGAGATAAGGAAAACTGTTTTGAACATAGAAATTTGGAGCGACGCACTGCCTACTGACTGAAAAACACACTGCTACTGATGGAGGGCCAATGACTTGAAGTACCTGCATACCCAAACTCAACCAAGTTGCTTCAGCCTTTGTCCAGACAGAGAGCAAAACGTGTGTAGCCACAAAATGACTCCAGTGACTTGGACCTTTACAGTACAGCACATATGGCGGCACTGGAGGAAGGCCACTAACTTAGATAATGTTCCTGTGAAGTTTGGTCAAAATCCCTTCACTGGTTCTCAAGACATGGCTTCCAACATGGACCCACAAACATTTGGCTCTTTCTGATTCCATCCTACCCTCTCCTCCCCTCCCAACAATTTCAAAGTGTTTCCAGATAAAGGGAGACGGAACGTTTGTGTAAAACACAAATGATAAAGGCGTTTCACCTAGATGGGACTAGAGTTGATTGATAGCATCTTCGTTCTTGGAGATAGGAGTAACTCCCCTTCGCTGCTGAAAATGTTTAGCCTTTGTGGATTTGTGCCGTATATACCGACGTCCATTTCCAGGTGTTCTCACCTCATCAGTGTATCAGCTGACCTGATCAACTCAATGATTTTCCAAAGCGTGAGAAGACACCTGAAGGAGATCATCTTCCCGTGAAAACACTGTCCACAGTGTGGCTGACTGGCCACAGAAATGGGAAGGAACCTAGGTTCTTTGAAAGAGAACTCATTGCCCTAAAAAATTGTTGTAAAATCTAGGTTTGCAGCCCTGGTCGTTTTGAGTGGGGTCATGTTTAGACAGTGACTGCTGGCCAGGCGAGCGTTGTCCACAGGCCACAAACCAATGGCGCCTGACAGGTGTGGGTTCCAGCATCTGGGCGTTATGTGTCTCGGAATATTATTTACAGGGTGGAGAACAACTGAATCAAGAAATCTCTGAAATCCGGCCGGGGCCCAGGGGCCAAGCCCCGGTATTCGCCCCCTGGAAGCAAATTCATGAATTTATGCTATTTTGAAAGTAATTTAGGGCTTCTCCTGAAAGCAAAAAGCACAAAGTAAACATGAATAGAAACAACAACAACAAAAAAGAATGTTTTATGCACATGTCTTTCAAAAAAGTTAAGAATCTTGATTTGTAGGCCTAACAAAGTTTGAGGTCCACCACTGTTACACACAAACTCCACATTTCCAATTTTACTGGGCACACGTTTGTCTATTTTTTAGCTGTAAACAGGCAAGAATTTTTATAATTTTAGAGATATTTAGGGGTACGTTAGTAGAAACACCACATCTTAGGTATTAGTGACTATAGATTTAATTGAAATAAAATGCAAAATGAACAGAAATAAATTCTCTTTTGATTATCTACCTTTTTATACCTCTCTTGTCATGTCTTGTTTTTTATTACTCCATGTGTATACAAAAAAAGTTTTAAAAAGTCCAAACAATCCCCCTCCTCTTCTTCACTTTCAGGCCAGTCTGAAAGATCGTATGCATGCACACTACTGACACTAATTGTCTAGACTAATGTCAGTACCGATCTCTTCCTCCGACTCTAAGTCCATTTCTCTCACTTTAATGTCTGATAAATGGAAGCCTGTAAACTCCCCTTCATCAGTCGAAGAATCCAAACCATCCATTTTAGACACACACACAATAAAATTTAAAAAAAAAATTCGGAAAAACTAACGCATCACAGAGAAAGTTGTGGAAATGCAGTCGAATGTTTTCACAAAGAGAATAAACCGGAAGTCAATTGCCGGAAGTCTCGCAATCTTTCAAACAAAGCGAGAATATAACCACATGGTTGATACGGACGCTTTTGGACGTTTTGCCTGTTTAGACCTTCAACCGCTTTTGGCCGCTATGCCCAGTAAAGGGTAGCCACTCAACTTCTCACACTCGGAACTCAATATTTTTTTCTCGGAAATGCAAATGCCTTCCGCAGAAATCCGCGGATTCGCTGACAGTTCTCCACCCTGTATTTACTTTCGACTCGGGCAACATCTCGGGGGTTTTCTCCAGCTACTCCGATTTGCTCCCCCAGCAAAATTTAAAAAATTTTAAAATCAACAACTAATGTTAGGTAGGTTGGGTTTGGGTGCGCCACTACTTTCCCAAGGGAAAGGCGGCCCACAATTTCCCTATGGAAAAGGGACAATAAGGTAAATAAAAATTTATTTTAAAAAAAATTGAATAAGGCAGATGAACATGTCTGTGTAAAACACAAATGTTCAAGGTGTCTCGCCCACAGAAATGGGATTGGAGTTGACTGACAGGATCTTGGATAAAATCCTGGTTAGACGCTGTTCTCCTCTAAACACAATCCTGATTCAGTCTCACTTAAAAAAAAACATATATATATATACCCTTTTAGCTACTGAGGATGTGCCCTGTTCATCTTTTAGGAGAGTGCACTGAGCCTGTTGAGATAGGTGGAAAATCATACCTGATTTTCTTTCTGTTCTAAGTGGAAGTCGACGGTGATGTCAGCGTCTGATATAGATGGCAGGGGCACGACAGACTTGCTGCTGGGCGTCCGACTCTTTTGACGCAGGACGAACGATCCTTTCTCCTTGAAACTCAGTGCTTCCACACCTAGGAAGAAAACCACTGCATAATTTTTTTTCTGTTCATATTTTAATGTAAACAAGCAACAACACACACATGAACACAAAAAATAAAGTAAATAAATGAAATAAAATAAATAAATAAATACAAGAAATAACATAAAAGTAAAATAAACACGATGACAAGCCATTAAATGTATTTTCAGGCTCTGGCAACATTGCTAAAAATCAGCATTTTCAAAATTGTTAATTTTCGTGGTGGGTGTTATTTTGCCTCCGTATCCTTCCGGTTGTTGGGGAAGGAAGCACTTGGGCCTCCTTTTCCTCTAGGCCAGCTTAATGAGGGCTGTGCCTATCTCCTCTCCCTTGCTGTTTTACCTCGCCCGGTTTTACCAGATCCAGGCACACCGATACTAAATAGATCCAGGTAGTTAACCCATTCACAGATGGGAGGACTGGGGGTGGTGTAATGCGCTTGTTTCAATCTTTTGTGTTTATTGTTGGTTGCCTTCCAAGCATGGTCGCCCCCATCCAAGTACTAACCCTTCCCGACGTTGCTTAACGTGAAGCATTGCTAGCCTGTGCCCAAACCACTATATTACTGCGGCGGAGTGAAGGTTGAAGTATCTGCATATATAGTAAAATAATCAAAATGGCCCAAGTCTTTCTTGAGATAAGGCACACAAATGTGCTTTTTGAAAGAAAAAAAGAAGTAAAATCTAGAGCGACTGACCAACTGACTGACACATGAACTGCTTGCCACTGAACAATTTGGTCAATCTTCAGACCTGCCTACTCTCCCGCCTTTCGGGAGACTCACGCTTTTGACATGTCACGAAATACATATTATTCAATCTTTATTGTTTGCAAACACGTCCTGCTTAACTCTAATGCCATGTCCCATTGTTATTATATAATGTCTCCCGCTTTTACTCTGAGGGGGGTAGGCAGGTCTGAAGCTGAGTATTTGAGTCCCATCCCTCGGCCACCACTAACGGCATGACCCAAACTGTTACTTTCATTTATCCCTCCTAAGAGACATCAAAATATTTGCCTGCAAGGCGGTGAAGCATGTTGATAGGAAGGAATAACCAAGCTTAACGTCCTATTGGGTTAGCGTTAAGGACGAATCACCACGTCGCCACCTTGACAACAATGATCATCATCCTCATTTCAAAACTGATAGTAAACCGGATTGCCGGCTACTAGTGCCACGACACTCCATACAAGTCACCGCCACTGACTTGCATACAATGCCTTTAAAACATTGTAGTCCAGCTAGCTCACCACCAAAAGCAGAAGACGAAAGGTCAGGCGGGGAGAACATATGTTGTGACACCTTGTCCTGCATAACCCAACGGCCACACCAAAGGATTCTGCACAGCAGGAGCCACTCAAGGCTAGACTAACCAACAAATGGAAGGAAGACAACCTCTCCCAAGCAGTGAACCAGTCGCCTCCCATTCCGCCACACTTATCTTGTCTAATAATTTGCCTTTATGGTTTGTAAATAGAGATGAATTTTTTTGACTTGATCAGGCAACTAACCTTGTTCCATAGTTTGGGCCGGTTCAGGGGCAGTGGCGCCCATATCCAAGTTATAACCTCCTTTGCGACTGAGGAAAGAGGACTGACGTTGTCGCCCAAGTGTGTTGTCGGACTGTGAAAATGGTGGACCATCCAGATTGCTGGGACTATGTGGTTCCTGAATATAAAATAATAATAATAATTTTAAATCAAAACCATAATAATAATAATAATAATAATAATAATAATAATAATAATAATCATAATAATCATAATAATAATACATAAATAAATAAATTAAAATAATAATAATGCAAGATATTCAAAATTGTATTCACAATTATTTTCTTATATATGGCACCAGAGTTTGGGTTAAAAAAATGCTTGTCACCCATTTTGATTTGCTGGGCCAACTTCTCACCGTTAATATGTGCAGCAGAAACAGTGTTGCTCCCAGCAGAATAGAACCCACCAACCTACCCTTCTTTTCACTCAGGTCTGCTAAAAGCACATTACATAAACAGCTAAATGAAAATGAACTACCAGAGATAGGGAATATTTTAAAAGTTCCAATTCATGGTTCTTATATAGCGCTTTTTCCAGCTCAAGAGCTGCTCAAGGTTCTGGCTGATACAGGATTTAAACTCAAGCTCCCGAGGTGCCCACTTGCAGTCTTTGGGCGCATAGACTGATGTCCAGACAACTGAGCACAATCCTGGGCGTCCGTGTGTGGGGGCAGAAGGAACCTAGTGTGTGCTGGGTGTATTTGTGTAGCCGGCACCCACCCGTCTAGGACATGAGCGTCAGGATCTTTAAAGTATGCATGCACAGACTAGACCTCAATTTATACTCTCATTCGAAAGAGTAATGAACAGGAAAAGATGCTCTGGAAATACACCTATTGGTGGCAACTTTTTTTTTTTTTCTTTATAGCAAGTTTGTGAAGATATAGATCGACTACAGCTCATTTAGTCCCTACAACAACAAGCAATAAATACATCAGCCACAGAAATAAAACAACATAAAACATCCCGAATATTACTTAGAAGACACAGGTTTGACTAATTCTGTAATACAAGTTCAAACGTCTCAAACTCTTACACCCAAATGTTATTGAGAACACAAAATTGCACATTCTGGTATTCTGCATTTAACTGTGTCATTTAATGCCATTGACTCTTACATCCAAATTATTCTTTAAAAGAAACAGAATGTATACTGTGGTATTCTGTATTTTAATTTCTATTAATTTTAATTTTCATTAACTCTTACCATAAAATATGATTGAAAAGAAATGTATCTCGTCTTCTAAAATAAAGAAATAAGGTTCAAATAATCAGTCCTTTTGATGAGAGTATAAACCGAGGTCTAGTCTGTGTATGCACACAATCCAAAAGCAATGGACTTTAAAGATCCTGACACTAAATGTCCTAGAAGGCCCAGTGCTGGTTCACCTCCAGCAAGCACCCTTCTCTCACATATCTGGTAGCCCAGGATAGTGCTCGGTTGTCTGGGCATCCATCAAATTATGCGCTCAAGTGTCTTGAATTAAATGCTGCATCGGACCAAGCCTCAAGCAGCTGGAAAAGCGATAATTAAGGATTTGTTATATACACATCTGTTATATAAAGATTTTCTATGTAAAGATTTGTGGAACTGAACTGAATTGAATATAACAACGATTCAATAAAACCAAAAAATACATAATTTTAAAAAGCACTAACAGGTGAGCTGTTGTCAGGCGTAGGGAAGATGTCTCTGACGTGGACTTTTGAGGCGGCTTTCTTCTTTCGCATGGTTGTGCTGAGAGAGTTGACTCGACGGATGACGGCATCCGCCTGACTCCTGGTCAGAGTCTCTCTCACAACATCCAGCTCATCATCGCTCAGGTCATCCCCGCCTGCGTCAAAATAAAATAACATAATAACTGTTACTGCAGTAGATACAACGCAAACCTGAACTTTGAGCACTTTATAGATTTATAGATGTATTCATCTTCTTTTCCTTAGCAGTAGTAGTTGTAGTCTTAGTACTCCTGGAAAAGTGAATGTCTTGCCAATGATGACGCTTGATATTATTATTATTATTATTATTATTATTATTATTATTATTGAGGATTTTTATAGCGCACTTATATCGCCATACTTGACCAGACTCTAGGCGCTGGCCGATACAGGATCTAACTCAAACTGCCCGAGACGCCCACCCGCAGCCTTTGGGCGCATTGTCTGACGCCTGGACAACATGATATGATATGAAAGTGAGTGTCTTGCCAATGATGACGCTTTATATGAAGCGTTTTTTAACCATGATGTAGTGGATATGGTTGTGATGCTCCCCGCTGGGACTGTGTCAGGTCCATTGTCTGGATTTTGCATGGGACCAAGCATTGTTTGCCAGTATAAGATTGTTGTATATGGCAAACTCCAAGAGTCTCAGACCTCTGTCATTTGTCTGGTTGTTGCAATGGGGTCCACATGTGTCTCCCCAGTTGTGGTATGAATCTTGGCCAACCTTGGCTTTCCAGTAGCCTTGAACTATGACTATGTCTTCCTCGGCACTTGGTCAAGGACCGCCTGGAGATGTTTATAGAAGTCCTCAACTACGTTGTCGTCATAGTCTGATGTTTGGGCATATAGGCCTTGATGATGGTGATGTTAAAAGGGCTGCAGACTGATGGTAATGAGTCTTCTGGAGATTGGGCGGCAACCCAAGATAGTGGCCAGAATTGCTTTGTGGACCAAGAATCCAATGCTGTGTCTGTGTCTTTCATCTTTCCCACTGAAAAAAGCATGTGCCCTTATGTCGTTAGTTGTTTCACCTAGGCCTTTCCAGCGCAGTTCGCTGGTACCTAAAAACGTTCCATCGATAGTGGTCCAGCTCATGGGCCAGTTCTTCTTATTTTCCCTCCGCAGTTAGGGTCCTGACATTCCAGGTTCCTATGATGATGTTGCCTCTCATGCAAATCTTGCTGTGTCCATCAGTAACCCACTTATCACCTCCATCCTGGTGGCCAAAGGAAGGCAGCATGAGGTTCCTCTGCCCTGGATGATGAGTTATTTGTAGAAGACTTTAGCCTAGTGATGCCGTGCTGACATCACCCCCTGGTGTTCGCCTCTTACGTGCAGGGAACGTTTTAGGTTCATTCTATTCAGAGGCCGAACTCACATAATTTCTTATATATATATATATATATATATATATATATATATATATATATATATATATATATATATATATATATATATATCTATCTATCTATCTATCTATCTATCTATCTATCTATCTATATTGTGAGGTGCAAGTGTTCAAACAACCTAAGGAGATACCCCTTTCTTTTCACTCATAGTATTTTCTTCCCTGGATCAAAGGAGAACCAACCCCAAAAAAACCGGATGGGTAAAATTGGAGTGCTTGTTGTGCGATGTTTTTATTAAACTTCTCTCCACATTGGAATATCACCAATTCCAGTACCTGTACTATTTTATTTATTTAATTATTCTTATAAAGGGCATTTCCAGCTCAAGAGCTTCTCCAGGCGCTGGCCGATACAGGATCTTAACTCAAGCTGCCCGATGTACCCACATGCAACATATGTGCACATAGTCTGACGCCCACACTACTAACAATCTGTCTGATTTCACAATGAGCAAAAAAAAAAAAATTTTTTTTTACACAGAAAACAGTGCTATGGAAGGACAGTGGGAAGAAATATATCGCACAACCGATCCTCTTAATTTCTTCTAAACAACTAACAATACAAAATAAATTTTGTGAAAGTTTACCTTTGACTTTGTTGACGATGAACCCGTAACCAGCATCTGTCAACCACTGGGCTTCTGGTTCACCTTCTGTTGGAACCATAAAAATCATCAATGAATTACACAACGAAATCAATTACAATGAAATAGTAGAGGAACACTTTTTTATTTAAATCCTTGTGGAGTCATGCAAATTGATACAATGCACTGGGTTCTTCTGATAGGAGTTATTGATGAATCGCTATGTAATGCGCTAAATCCTTGTATTATTATGACGATTATTACCCTTCTTCTTCTTCTTCTTCTTCTTCTTCTTCTTCTTCTTCTTCTTCGTCTTCTAATTATTATTATAGCCTAGGAGTTATTTCCCTTGGATCATAGGTGAAAACTAACAGTCGTATTTGCTATTAAAGAAAGTGAAATCGAGGACCTGAACTCCGTATTCCGCATTTAACCTTAGAAGTTTAAATTTTGTTCAACTCTTTAATAATACTATTACATACAGAAGACAAAGGAGATTAATTTTATTTTTAAAAAGAAAGAATACACTTTTGGGAAAGCAAAGAAACAAAAAGAAAAAGAAAAAAAAATAAGCAGAAAAATGAGATACAATTCCTGATAAAGCAGCAAAAGCTTTAAAAAAGGAAATACTAGCGTGGCCTGTTTGCTGTTGTGCAGAGGATGAATGTTTTACATTTTATTCCACTGGTTTACCTGGTTTTAACCTCTTGCATGAGCACCTATATTTGTGTGGAGCCAGCATTCCTGAAGTGTGAAAGATTTACCCGAATACGCGAGAGACTGAGACGTGTAATAGAAATAGACGCTCACGTATAAATAGAGGCTACAAGCGCCCGTGTGTTTAATGTTCATTGTCAGCATCCCTGAAAGTACAATATAATTGAGAGCAAACTAAAGTATGTATATTCTGGTGACAACAGACAAGTATTAACTGTTTAAACCTAAATACTGATTACGCTTAAGCCTCACTGCAGAATTTAACAAGCAGGTCATCTGCATTGAAGTGATCAGCTTAATTCTCCACTGTTATTTCCTCCTTCCTATCCTATCTTAACCCATACCTCGAAAGTCGTTGGGGAACCACAGATGATCGTTTAACCAGCATAATACTCCATCTTTCTCTGTCCTCAGCAACCCTAATGGCTTCGCTCAGTGTCCTCCTTCCATTGTAATACAAATTAAATAACACGCATACGACAACCACCAGCAAAATATTTGACCTAAATATTCAGCGATCAAAACTTTTTTCATTGAAGTTTAAATCCCAAGTTTATGTGTACAACGGGAACTTAACACAAACCATGTTTTATACACTTTTTGTCTCCCTATAGCACCTTCATACAGATTCCCATGTCAAAACGTTTTATCCACTGAGGCTTAATCCCACATGTCCACAACAGTTTTGTGGCCACTAAAGGATCTTCACAATGATCAAAGCAATTCAATGCTGGTGACCGACAACAGTCAGTATGTAAGTAATATTGTCAATATTTTACTTCAGTTTCAGTTACCAAATTGCGACCATTAAAAGTTTACCTAACACAGTGTAATCTCTTTCATGCACAACAGTTTAGCAGCAACTACAGAATCTTTACTAGGATAAAAGTTGTTATACTGATAGCCCATAGAACAAAGGAACAGAAACAAAACTCAGCTGAGTCATACAATCTGCTGAGCAAGTGCCAACAGTAAATAATTAGCAGATATCCAATTAGGAACTAGAATACAATATACATCAGTAAAACAATAACAATAAGATCTGACACACAAGAGTCACGGACATAAAAGGAAGGAATATAGTTGTAAAATAATATATCATGATAAATCCCAAAAAAGTGATGACTAAGTTATATACAACTCTCACTGGTTATACCATATCAATTGCTGCACCAGCATCCTCTTCTAAAAATATATAATAATAGTGCAGCAAACGTTTTGCACCACTGTCTTACAGTCTCATATAGTGTTTGCCATAAATTAATGATAACTACAACAAAATCAAAAGAAAAGACAAATTATAAATTCAATAAATCATTTACCATCTGGCGTCTTGGGCGTTTCATCCTCGTCGCCATCCCCATCTTTGTGCTCCTCTATCTCATGGAACTCTCGCCAGTAATCGTCCATCACCTCCCCTTGACCTTGACCTCCCTGAGAGGTCACGGCCTCCATGTCTGGGGGAGAAGGGAACTAGGTCAAGGCAACCTAGTAAGTAGCAATCACAAAATGTTCACCTCACCTCACCTCACTTGGCCCAACGGAAGCCTCATCGTAAACGATTTCGCTGCGAGCAGAATATAAATTACGGTTTGTTAACTGTACGTCTATGATGATTTTGCATGAGCTTTTTTTTTCAGAATACACAAGTCTTAATCCAGTCAGCAAGCAGCTACACTGAACCAGCTGTTCCACAATCTTCTTCATCAGCAGTTGACTACATGGCGATTGACGTCGAGAAGCAAGCTGTTCTTATTTTCAGAGGCAATAGGATGTTCTACGGCAAAAACTGCTTTCACTGTTTAACTTGCAAACCAGATCTGAAACAAAGAATTTGAAATGCAATGTAATACTAATAGTACATTTATGTATATATAACATAAGCTCGATATATAATGATAAATAAATATGGGCATTTTACCAGGTTCACTAATTGCACCTTTACTTTTTAATCTGTTAACTTATGACAATTCCTCTGTATTAAACACTCACGTGGTTCAATATGCATATCATATTGCGATCTGGATAAATACTAAAATAAGAAAACATACAAATAAAAGAACTATCAACTATGTTTAGAAATTATACCAAAGCGAACTTAACAATTTAGTTGGTTATATGACAGAAAATGGGTTAAGAGTTTTTTTGGATAGAAAACAAGTTTAATGTTGTTTAATAATGGTGAAAACCCAAACTTATGTGGCCAAAGATTATTATACAAGCAAAACAATAAATGTTTAGGTGTCTATTTTACTCCTAAAATGAATTGGAAATATCATATTAAATATTTCATTAATAAAGCAAGAAATAGATTACCTTTACTAAAGATAATAATAACCCAATCATTCAATCAAGACACTAAAACCCTTTTACTTCTGGCTATGTCCTTAATAAGATCTAAATTAATATATGGACAAGAAGGTTATTTTTCCACCCCTATGTATCTGCTGAATAAATTACAAAGTACAGATAGTAAATCAATAAAATTAGCATTGGGAGTACCTTTTCATTCAAATACTCAAAATACATATAAAGCAGGTATTCTGTCTGTTTCTGAGCAGTATAAATTAGCCACATCAAAATATAGAGGAATTTCAGTAGAAAACTCTGTAAAAGATTAAATTTTAAATGTATCCAGTGTGAATTACTCAAATAGAGCTCAAGCCATTCCTGATACACAAATAATTAAAGACTATACAAAAGATATTATGGATTATGAAATATTGATATAACTGTAGTTCTACTTCTAGTAGTACCAATTATACCCCATTTTCCAGCATGGAAATATTTGAATGCAAATTTTGACAAAGAGTATACTGATTTAAAGAAAAATGAAGATACAAATATTCTCAAATGTGATGTAAGAGAACATATATATATATAACAATTACCCTAATCGCTGAAAAGTATACACTGATGCCGGTCCTGATTTGGCTCGGAAGAGTCCGCTGGACCTAAAGCAACAATTATGTAATGTAATACACTGATGGAAGTGTTCTGGAATCATCAGAATGTGGATCAGGTTTTACTATATCACATTTGAATACTTAAAAATCTTGCTATCTTGGTAACAAATTTTCAAGATTTGCATGTGAATTATACCCAATACTCATGCCCGTCATGGTCCTATATTATATACTTAACCTTCCTCATGAAATATTAACAATTTTAATTTGTGTGGATTCCAAATCGGTTCCTTGGTGCTTTAAAAAATTGGAAATGTAAAAAAAAAAAAAAAAGGAACTGACATAAAATTTGACGTAATGTTTAATTTAATTCAGTGTATAAGGAATAGGAGAATTAGAATTTCATTTTGTTGGGTTCCATCACATTTTGGTCTAATATTTGGTAATGGAGTTTCCAACCAAAAAAAGAAGCAATTAAAAGTGACAATATGATTTTGAATTGTAATTTGAATGTATGTCAGTTTGAATATTATTCTTTAGTAAAAAGGCACTTCAAAATGGCAATTCCCAAAGTAAATACTGTATGTTGTTCAAAAGCAATTTCTAGATATATATAAACTATGATTGAATTCATGGAGTGCAAAGTATTTGGAAAATATTACTTATATATATGTAAAGGGACCATCTCTTTAAATCATGTACTGTTTGAATGTTCTGTTTTAACACCTTTATACAAACAGTTGGGAATTATATTATCAGAACAAGATGACATCGAAAACATTTTATATCGGGCAGAAATATGTGACATTGCCAGTGTCATTATCATTATGAAAACAGACATAAGATATTATTTGAAAAACGTTAGTAGAGTAGCACGGGGCAAAGGGCCCCCTTTAAGGAACAAATTTTATATATGTTCCTGTTTAAGCCACAGGCAGCTCCAAATAGACGCAAACTATTGAGGCTTGCCTAGGCTACAAATTACCACAATCACTCCAGGAACGAGATAACAGGATGAGCACAATATCACAAAACCGAAAATTTATTGGTTGGCCTTTTTGCCCCACGCCTGGGGCAAAACGCCTTTTAGAGTGGGGCAAAATGCCTATTATGGGCCTTTTGCCCCACATATAGAAGCGTCTTGCCCCTTAATTACAAACAACATAATGAATTCAAAACTAAAATAATAGTTTCAAGTTAAACTTAGTTCCACTGTCTGAATGAAGACCCGTCATGAATTCAGGAGCGCTACACAACTGGTTACGCTACTATACAACAGCTTGCGGCGGTGCGTCTTTAATCAGGGTTTCCACTATTCTCTTTCTCGGGAAAATGTACATTAGTGGCAAAAAGACTCCAGTTGCATTACAGGCACACAACAACGGTATTAAAACTCCGCACTCAGTACTTGTGACTTTGCCGACTAGACGCACGTCCTTTGAAGCCATGATCTTGCCAGGTTCTGCACTGTTGTTAGTCCAGTTTCATCCATATTTCCCACCCTTGAGGGGCCCCCCGTGGGGATGCCGGGGGTTTCAGTATATATAGTATCCCCACTTTCTGGAAATGTAGTGCTTTAAATTCCCACTATCGCTGTCTTTCTCCTTTGTTCTTTCACATTCCTACTCTGTTCTATCAATCTACTATACTATCTTTTTCTTACCTAGACCAGTCACCTACCTTTTTTCTTAAAAACTCTTCTGGGACAAAACTCTTCATTTGTGTGTGAGGTCTGTTGGATGAGCTTGGAAATATTGGACGCTTTCTTCCAGGTGGTCACTGGGGCTTCCCATGACGTTATTATTTGGCAATGTAGGCATTTTATATACATGTATGTGTTTTGTTGCGATGCTTTTTGCTTGAGCCTGCCAAATGTTAAGGTTGTGAGTCTGTGTTGAATGGGTGGCTGACGTGAGCTTTCTCTGCAACATCAAACGCGAGGCGCTGCAAATCCCGCATTCTGAGTCCATGTAGTCGTCTCTGTGTAGCCGAGCGGAGTATTTGACTCCCGTCTCTCGTCTACGACCTTGAGAACATTGCTCAACCCGAGCTGTTATTTTCATTTTATCCCTCAAAAGAGGGACATAAAAATATTTGCCCTGCAAGGCGGTGAAGCGTGGTTGGGAGTACCTGGTTGCCGGCTACTAGTGCCACGCACTCTACTGCAAGGTCGCTGCCACCGACCTGCATAAAATGCCTGCCGACAATGTGGTCCCGCTCGCCACCAAAAGCAGCAGGCGAATGGTCATCCGGGGAGAACAAATGTAGCGTCGCCTTGTCCTGCGTAACCCAATGGCATACCCAAAGGATTCTGCAAAGCAGGAGCCACCCAAGGCTAGTCTAACCAAAAATATCAAGGTAGACAATTTCTCTCCCAAGCCTCAACCAGTCGCCTCCCTTTCCGCTACATCTGTATGTCAACATGAGCCTTCAGCTGCCACTCTATCCTGGGAGAAAAGGTATTGTGGTATCTGCCGAAATTGAAAACCCCAGGTTCAGCCACTTCCTCGTCCCGATGTTGCTGAAGTGTATGTGACGGAATACCAAACTCTGCTGACTCGAATGAGGGGAACTCCATTGCTTCCAGTGCTGCTGACAAGTTGTCTTGGTCACATTTCCCTTTGTAAGTTTTCGTCATGTCTGTAGGCTATTTTAAAACGTTTCTGTTAGACTTAGTTTTAAAGAAAACTGGGCAAAAAAAAAATAAATACAAATATACACACATATTTAAGCAGCAGCCTATGTGAACTAGTCGGTTCTTCATTCAAAACAATAAGGGGGCAAGAAGCCTTGTATATGGGGCAAAAGGCCCAAGGTAGGCGTCTTACCCCGATACCACTATGGGCGTTTAGCCCCAGTCTGACTTACTGCTTACCTATAGAATGTAGTGGAAAAACCTTTAAGAATATTTTAGATTTAACAGCTCTGGTTGAAGGCTGACAGATCCCTCTAACAACGAAACAGGGAGACATTTTGTTTTATTTGCTATCTAGACGATGGCATCGAACTTGAAGGAAGTATACAATTATTCTAAACAAGGCGAATACAAACAAGTCGAACTGAAAAACTGACCGTTTCGTCTGCTTCAATCCTCTTTGTGGCGTGCAAGTGCTCGTAGTGGGAGGAATCTTATAAAGCACGACATAACTCGTTGCATCACGTGATCTCATACATATTGGGGATGGGCGTTTGACCCCCAGTAGGCCTTTTGCCCTGTGCTACTCTATGTTACTGTTTATTTTTTTTTAAATTAAATTATTATTATTATTATTATTATTATTATTATTAATATTATTATTATTATTATTATTATTATTATTATTTGTGTTAATGTTATTTTTATTTATTATTTTAGTTCATTTCATTTTATGTGTTTATTATTATTTTATTTTCGGATAGCGCAGTGGTTAGAGCACTTGCTACTGTGTCGCAAGTTAAGCACCGTCCAGTGCGGTTAGCACTTTGATAGGCGACCGCAAAACGTGAAGCGACAAAATAGCAACGTACCCAGTTGACTCAACTGTGACTGAGTACCTACTCTCTTAAGGGTGGGGAAGGTAAAGCAGCGAAGGAGAGAGATGGGCATCACCCTCATTACGCTGGCCCAAAATAAGTGTGATCTCCAACATCATGCTCCCCTACAGCCACAAGGCTATGGGACTACCTTTACCTTTACTTTTTAAAATTATTTTATTTTATTATTTATTTTATATTTTTTAATGTAATTATTAATTTAATTTTAAAACTTAATTTATTTATTTAACTTTTGTTTAATTCTTCTTAGTTGTCTAAAATCATATTGTGAACAGGCGTGAAATTAAAATACTGAATTGAACTGAATTCGACAAAAGCTCACAATCAATACTTTTTTTTGTTGGAAACTGAATGTTCTGAATCTCCCACTCTTTGATATTTATCATTGTAAATACTGCGTGCTGATCAGCCTTTCTAGAACTTTATGATGATGAAGATCAATAGCAATAATCAGGTCCATCAAAGCACAAAGATGGCATTCGCACTTGTCAGAATTGTACACGTAAAAAAATATGAATGAATATGATTGCGAATTGCAAACAAGTATCTAATTTATTTACATTTGCCCTTTACTTTCTTTTTAAGTCCTGGAAATGAAACAAAAAGGAATACTATATGAGTGTACAACCATTAATCATTACTACATAATGCACACAAAGCAATGCTACCATAGCATGGACAAACCTGCGCTGTACAAAGTGTGCGACATCCACCGTTAATGGGGGAAAACACCATTACTGCGCTGATGCTTTATGAGAAAAATTAAATAAAATAAACCTCATGAAAATAAAGAGCAGAAAATAAATATACAAAATACCCAACAGAAATATAATATATTTGTGCTTAATGATGCAAAAAGACAAGCTCACTCTGGTTTGCTCCAAACCCTGGCAGACAGTTTTTAATGATTGGGCTACATGGTAAATTAGTACAGACGGCATGAGTTAGCAGAATTTGTGCACACGGATGTACAAAACCTGAGGATCAGCTTTTAGCGTTCAAAAGGCTCTGTACTTCTCTGCTTCTATAAGCCCATTTTGCTTCTGGAAAGCTACAAAACCGAAGGTTCACCTTTTAGTGTTAAAAAGGCCCCCGAACCCGAACTCCTCTGCTTCTATAATTTACTTCCGGAAAGCTCCAGCTAGCAAGCGTCATAGTCTGCACAGGCCTAACACAGCTGCTTGATAGCATTATATCTATATATTATGCCTATGTTACTTGTCAACCGTGGGGCAAATGCGTAGAGGTCTTTACAATATTTTAAAATACCCTGACGTCAGCTTACAACGCAAAGAATAAAAGAGTTGACGATGTCATCTTTGCACAGAAAGAAAGAATTGATGAAGATGTTCTGGAAACATTGTTCATATTCTCCTTTTAGGTCAATATACCTGTTGATGTCAAACAAGCTTCCCAAATGCTTTCGCTGCTGCGCTTGGGTCGAATCAATACCTCTCATTTAAAAACGCTGAAGATCAGACCCACTCCTGCTGCAGCTAGCTGGAGGGCTGACAATGCAAAAAAACAACTGAAAGGTCAAGCCTATCAGTGTTTTTTATTTTATTTTGTAAAGTGTGCATTTTATCTTACTCTGTAACTAATCTGAAGACAAAAGAGTTTGAGGGCAGTCACGTATGTTTGGTATTAATAATAATAATATAATAATGGACATTTATATAGCGCTATTACTTGTCCTTTTATAGACAAGCGCATAGCGCTTTACATGAAAGGAAAGAAACAAACATGAAACAACTTACAATATTGCATTAGAAATTATACAATGAGAAACAATAAAATAAAATAAAACCACACACACAAAATCAAACAAAATACATAAAGTTAACTTTCTGCAAACAAGTCATCACAATCACAGCAAATCCACAAGCATAGCCAAAAGCAGAACAAATATATATTAACTTTGCATGTCAGAATATGCGTGCATGTTTCTTTCCCATTGTCTCAATACTCTTCCTAACTAGCCAACACAACACCTTTTAGTAACGTTTAAAACAATGATTATTCCAAACAATTTCCCAAGCCAAGTCCCCCTCCCCCCCAAAAAAAATTAATAATGATAACCTCCCTTCCCCAGTCTTCTTAAAAAAACAACAATGAAACACCAAATAATAGTTAGCTCAACAATCACAAAAATGGAAGAAAACTAAAGTTTTGCTCAATCATCAAATATGTCCGTTCAGTATTTTCGAAGCAACAAAAATTACGTCCCATGGACTAAAGCGCCAAGAGAAGTAGACGCAGTCTTTCCAGCTGCCCAAGTGGGTGCTCCCTTCACCTCCTGAGACCGTCACACCATCCAGCGCTCTCCAAGTCACGGGACAAGCACTGATCAGTCCGACTGTGCCACCACCCTGACATTGGCCACCCCACGAAAAGCTCGAACGAAGAAGCAAAGAACAAAGGCGACGAAGAACCAGGAAATAATGACGACGACAATGATGATGATGATAATAATAATAATAATAATAATAATAATAATAATAATAATAATAATAATAATAATCAGCAGCCCAACTTGAAAGCATACTTGATTATACATCGCGCATCTTTACGAAGGTCCGCGTTTAATACGAGCACAATACAGATTATCTCCCCTCCACTGCAAGCTAGCTGAAACCTGAAATATAATTTTTTTCACACATGCAATACAAAAATCTGAATCATCGCTGTTCTTGATTGCTGCGACTTATGAAAAATGACTTGAATGTAAACGTCTTCAAAATCGTTTATGATGATACCTGTTTAGTAAATTACTAATACAATCAAATTACATGGGACGTAATCGCACTTGATTTCCTTCCAATATGTCAGTGTCACTAGAGGCTATTTAGACCCTGCACTAAGGCTTCTCGCCTTATCTAATTCAGTCTGCTTTGGCCTGGGTAACGAAAAGTCGCTGCCTAGAAGACGACACAAGGCAGTTGTGTGCTAAGCATGTGTAAGCTAACGCTCGCTCAGTTAGGCAGTGATCTCATCCCGCTGACGTATAGCCACCACCCCCACCCCCCTCCCCCCACCCCCGATAGACGGCGCTCAGATCTCAAGAGATTTATGCGGGCTTTGGCTGACCACAAGGCTAGGTAGTCATTCTTTGTCTAACGCTCACTCGAGACGGACACGTAGAAAAATCTCACTCAGAAAGACTAAAGCAGGCGACCGGTTGAAAATCATTCATCGCAGTTTAGCCAAAGCCTGACATTGTCAAAAAGGTAAATGATCAAGATTTTGTTTCATCGCGAATTATTGATATTATTGTTGGATTATGTTTGTGAAGTCTTGCCATGTTTTATAATTGTGAATGTTTGTAAAACTTAACGTGACCACATGGCGGACACGCGACCGGTTTCAGCACCACAAGGTAGCCTCTACTGTTAAACTGTTGTTTCTCCTATGTGTATTATTGCAGACCAGTGGCTGTACCAGAGAATGTGTATATTGTTAATTACTTCTCCATGTGTTTAGTTTAGCCATGATATGTATATATGTATAGGAATTATATTGGAGATCCCAGTGGACCACAGACAAAGAAGATTGTTCATCCCTTGTTTGTATAAGTGGATGTGATCTCAACTGAGGGCTGTTTCTGCCATCAGTGAGACGATCTGCACAACCTTTGTATACAAGGCGTTGCAGAAACTCGTCTTATGTTTTGCAGACGAGCAGGCTAGTTGGTCCGAGGCAGGGATAGACAACTAAGAGTCGACCCTGACATTCGGCCTGCAGTAGAGCATCTAGCACTGAGCTACGATAGCCCAATAGTCAACAACCAAGGAGGAGATACCATCACCAGACCTCAACAAATCAGCTAAGTGCACAAGAAGATTTGCACACACACTGATCTAGAAGGACTGTGCGGTAGTCCACTCTCCTGGAAACAAACATTAGACCAACCAGAACAAATAGCCCAATGATGAGACAGTAGCAAATATCAAGAACAGTAGCAACATAGACCCATCAAGGAACGAACTATTCGAAGTGAATTTGGACATTTAAGTTAATAGAGTGTTTAGAGAATTATGTATAGAGTAGAGGAAATAAATGTGTGATATGTACTGTTAACAAGTGGCTCGACTACCTATTTTTCATAGCCGTGTGTGAGCTAGTGTGTCAGTGAAGCTTTTACCATTTTCTCCCTATCTCTATAAACCTATCTGCACACAGACCGAGCTAAACATATAAGTGTATTAAGATTAGTCATAGGGTGATTACTCTAGCCGATCTCCGCAGACAAAAGATGAGTGGGTAATAGCATTAGTGTCACACAATATACACCCAAATCAATAATACACATAAAGAAAAGGAATGTAATTCTCTGAATAAAAAGGCGTGCCATTTTAACAACACTAATTAATTTTTGTGACTATTTTTCACTGCATGGTTTGTAACGCGTGAGAGATGCACAGCAAAAGGAAGGTACAGCTCTTACTGACACAAAAGTAAGTTTCTTGTTTTTGTTTTTTTTTCTCCCGTACATTTTCACAAAACAAAATAAGTATTTTAACAACCACAATTAACACAGCAAGTAAGAGTTGGTCGCTTCCCTTGATGGTTTTTATCAGCACACATGAAACAACTGAGAATAATAACTATTCCGAAATATAAATACAATTAATTACAACATTATGATTTTCTTCATACTTCAAAATTTCGACTCACTACCAGCTCGACGGCGACAGAGTGTAAAACTTCGCCACTTACTGGCTCGTGATGAATTTTCCTGAACATGCACACACCCCGCTCGAAAGCTGGCATGAAAAAGATGAGACTACCCAACCTGAGTTCCCAAATCCAATGGCTTCACGCAGAACTATAACACAAGTTCCAAATAGTCCCCCACCTGTGTTCAAGCGCCCGTCCTGCCGCGTGGTCCAATCCCACTCCCAGGCTAAGGTTGAAATGCAAATGGCATCTAACTAAAGCTTTGTCCCTTTCATAGCAGCAATAGATCTAAAAAAGAAAAAGAACACCTCACAGGGAGCCGATGCCTATCGAAAAATCAACAATGATATCCAAAAGGGCATGCTCACAACAAAGGAGAACTAAATAGAAGATCAATGCCAGGAAATAGAGAACAGTCTGAACAAGAACAATAGCAAGGTCTACCAGACTGTGAAGTGGCTGACAAGTGTCTCCATGATCCAAAGCAAGTCTAGCATATATCCTTACAGAAGAACAAGAAGTCATGGATAGATGGACAGAGTACTGCTCTGACCTTTACAACCACACTCCAACTGGAGACCCATCAGTTCTAGCATGTCCCCAAAACAGAGAAGAGGAGATCCTCCCAATTCTCCGAGAAGTTGAGGCAGCAGTGCAATCGCTGAAGAAGGGGAATTCAGCAGAAGTGGACAACATACCCATGAATTGCTTCAAGTAGGAGAATCGACAATTGACGCCATCATCATTATTTGTAACAAGATCTGGCAAAGTGGGGAGTGGCCTATACCATGGACCCAGTCGCTTGTCATCACTCTACCCAAAAAGGTAACCTTCAGGAGTGTGAAAATTACTGCACCATCAGCCTCGTCAGCCATCCCAGCAAGGTCCTCCTGAAAATAATATCAACAGGTTGAAACCTCAAGCTGAACAAATCATTGCTGAAGAACAAGCAGGATTCAGGGCAGGGTGAAGTACCACTGAACAGAATTTCAACCTCAGAATAATCTGGGAGTAATACTTACAGCACTAACACCATCTATATCATGTTTGTAGACTTCAAGAAAGCGTTCAACCGAGTCTAGCATCCAGCTCTGGGGGCAACCATGAGAGTGTACAACATCAGCCCTAACATTATTGAAGTTATCAAAAGCCTGTATGACAAGGCTTCCAGTGCAGTCCTCCACAATAGCGCCATCGGAAACTGGCTCAGAACAACAATCGGTGTGCGTCAAGGATGCCTACTCTCTCCAACACTCTTTAACATCTTCCTAGAGCGCATCATATCATGTCAGATGCCCTTGCAGATCGCAAAGGCACAGTCAGCATAGGGGGTAGAGCAATCTTCAACCTCGTTTTGTGCATGACATTCATGGATTGGCTGCAGGGGAACAAGAACTTGAACAGCTGGTTCAGAGGCTTGACACCACCTCCACAGCTTATGGAATGGAAATAAGTGCAGAGAAGACCAAAATGATTACCAAAAACACCAATGGCATCAACATGGACATCAAAGTCCAATCCCTCGACACAGTGTGTAGCTTCAAATATTTAGAAGCCATTGTATCAGACAAGGTGTCCCGACAGGAAGTCTTCTCCAGGATCGCACAAACAACTGCTGCCCTGACAAGGATGAAGCCCATTTGGAAAGACAGGACCATCAGTCTACATTCCAATGTAAGGCTGCTGCACTCCCTTGTCATTTCCATCTTCCTATATATGCTTACACACAAGCCATTGGACAACACAATGACCTGCTCACAGTGGTGAAGAAATGGAAACTCCAATGGTATGGCCACACCACCAGAGCATCAGGTCTTGCAAAGACCATCCTGCAAGACACAGTGCAAGGAGGCAGAAGAAGATGGATCTACAGAAAAAGAAGTGGGAGGACAACATTCGAGAATGGACTGGTTTGACACTTAGTCATGAGGGTTGCTGAGGACAGAGACAGATGAAGTATGCTGGTTTAACGATCCTCTGTGGTGCCTCTACGACCTTCGAGTTACAGGATAGGATAGAATAAAATAGCAGCAAGACTTTGTTCGTTCACTCTTATCCAATCCAAACTCTGGCCCATGAAAGTCATGCCTCTCGCAAATAACTATTCTGGTTACCCACCCCTATCCATCTCTACCATCATCTCGAGCCCCCATTACTCCATAAACGGGTACACCTGCCTCTGCCTGAGTAGGCCTATCATACATGACTGAAGCACACAATCTCTTATCCACTTCCTTCCGTGTGACAGTGTGGTGAAGGAAAAAATAAAGACAAGTTAGCTTCGTAAATTTTACACTGACTGTCGTTCATGTTTCTGATCACTGATAACATCCTCACATCAACAGATGTAATGTGAGGCGCAGGTAATGCTCTTAGTGTGCAGCAGAGGTCAGATAGTGATCACACGGGCTCATGTTTACCACTAACAGACAACATTTACTTGGACATATGCACACTCCACCCAAAATCAATACAACACAATAGTTGGGCCGGTGAGGCAATTATACCACGCCACTAAATAATGCAGGCAAAACTCCTTTTTACCTCATTGAACGTGAGATTCACTGCGCTTTCATTAAGTACTATTAACTTACACTACAGCAGAACAGTGAAAGTGTACCTCTACAAAGGATTTAGTCTCCTTATTAGTCAATGCTCTCATTGAGCCCATAGGTATCTAAACAAAACAGGAAAGCTAAGTACAGTTAATCCCAATAGCACACATAATGCACAAAAGATTGAACATGATGTACATAGGTTACTATTTTAGTTGCAAAGTACTTTGAGCACTTTTTTTTATTAAAAATGGTGTTTAGTATTTTATTTTTATGTGTTTGTGTGTGTGTGTGCGTGCGTACTCTACTACAAATAAATAATTTTGCATTATTTCTGGTACAAATTTGTTCCTCCTATTTGCATGCATATTTATGTTAACAGTTACTATTTCACTTCTACGCAAAAGCTACTTGTAAACTCACTTAAATACTATTAAAAGCACTACAAACAACACTGTATAAAACTATAAATATTCTGCGCTGTAGCATTTCTATCATGATCATTAACATGTGCTCTATGCAGTGAGGTTTTCACAACAGGAGGGACCAGGAAGCAGCATGCCCCTAGCTATCACAATCAGGGAAAGTGGTGAAGTATTGACTCAACCAAAAATATATATCACAAGCTTTCAATTTTCAATTGCTATTTCATACACACAAAGCATAAACACACACCCACTATATTTGTGCACTCTCCCCTTCCCTTAATCCTCATATCCCTATTGAGCTTACATACAAACAAACACGCTAGCTAGCATACTCATACAGCATCCACATACACTGTCGACACTATATACAGATCCTATCCCGTAACTCGTTGAGGCACCACAGATGATCGTTTAACCAGTGTCCTCCATCTTTTTCTGTCCTCAGCGACCCTCATGGTTTTGCTCAGTGTTAAGCCAGTCCATTCTCAAATGTTGTCCTTCCACCTCTTTTTTTTGCCTCCCTCTTTTTCTGCCTCCTTGCACCATGCCTTGCAGGAAGGTCTTTGCAAGGCCTGATGCACGTGGCCATAACTTCGGAGTTTCCGTTTCTTCACCACTGTGAGCACGTCATCAGTTGTCCAATGGCCTGTGTGATGGTCTGTCGAACTTCGTTGTTGGTGATGTGCTGTGTATAGCACCTCATCTCCATGTTTTGTATTCTTCATTGTAGGTCTACTGCGAGGGTCCATGTTTCACAAGCGTATAAGAAGATGGAGATGACAAGGGAGCGCCTCAGCCTTACCTTAGAGTGTAGACTGATGGTCCTGTCTTTCCAAATGGGCTTCAACCTTCTTAGGGTAGCAGTTGTTATCTGATACAATGGCTCCTAAATATTTAAAGTTATGCACTGTGCTGAGGAATCGGTCTTGGACTTTATGTCCATGTTGATGTCATTGGTGTTCTTGGTCATTATTTTGGCCTTCTCTGCACTCATTTCCATTCTAAAGGCTGTGGAGATGGTGTCAAGCCTCTAAACCAGCTGTTAAAGTTCTTGTTCCTTTCCAGAAAGATAATGGTAAATAAAAAATTATCAATGAACTGACTTATAAACACACACTCACACATACACTCACACATTTAGTTAGTTATTCATTGTTTATATGGGCCAGCGGATTGCAAAGAGTCGAATCAGGACCACAAAATCAAGACCACAACTTTGCTGAAAGAGCTAAATCCGTATAAATCCGTATAGATCCGTATAAAAGATATACTGAAACAACTCTAACGGTAACACTGAAGGCACTCCACCAGCCAGCCACTTTACAATAAAGGCATCCCATTCAGGGGACTAGAGGTTTTACTCTAATTTATCGTTTACAAAAACAAAATAGAATATAAACATTATAAAATATTAACAAAACACATACATATAAAATGCCTACATTGCTAAATAATAATACCATAGAAAGCCCTAGTGGCCATTTGGCAAAAAGTGTCAAATATCCCCAAGCTGACCCAAACAGACCCCATAAACAAATGAGGAGTTGAGGGAGAGTTTTCAAGAGATGACTGGTTAAGCGAAGAAAATTATGTAGTAGATTGATAGAACAGAGTAGGAATGAGAAAGAACGAAGGAGAAAGACAGCGACAGTGGGAATTTAAAGCATTACATTTCTAGAAAGTGGGCATACTATTTATACAGAAACCCCCGGTACCCCCACCGGGGGGGGGGGGGGGGGGGGGCACAAACACACAGCCACAACTCTCTAAGCACATTACCACATATTCATCCCCATTCCCCTTTGCCCTGCACAGATTACAAGCCTAGTTTACACCAAAAGTCCACCCACACAGACAGTACCTAACAAGATAATGATCAGTACAAATTATCAAGGAAGTCAGGGTGTCTCAAGGGTCACAGTATTGCACACTGTGCGGGCGGACTCTTCATGGTACACTGCAGAAGTAAGAGAGGCGAAGCAAACTTGTGCGTTGTGGTGCTGAAGGTCAGTCTGTAAGTCCATAAAGATTTATACCGAAACGCTCGTAACCACTGCTCTCAGGGCATTCTTCAGGCGAAGTGTACCAGTGTCCAGGCCAAACTCGATGCAGCGTCCTTGGATCCAAAGAAAACATTTGGTATTGTGAACAGGCTTTTGGGTAACGATGTTAAGAGATGTTAAGAGTTCGATACTTCCAAACTTGAGCAATGAAATATCAAATAGCGCTCTCGCTCAATACTTCACTCTGAAAATTCAGGACATTAGAGATGAACTATTAGGGAGTAATGCCACTTCTGTGCACAGTGATGACCATCATATCATGAGTGCTCCTCTGCGTTCACTGGTGAGGTTTTCTCAGCGTTTAGGCCTGTTTCTGAAGATCATCTTCACAAGTTTATTGCCAGGTCAACACCCACCAATGCGAGTGTTGACCTCATGCCAGCTAGTATTGTGCTGGATAATCTGGATCTTCTGCTGCCAGTCATACTACATATTATTAACAGTAGTCTTATGTCTGACCGTGTTCCAGATGATTTGAAGACGTCAGTGATTTGGCCACTCCTGAAGAAACCAAAGCTGGACTGTACTATTCCGGAACTGCACCCCCGTTTACAATCTTCCTACCGAGTGGGGTCATTTGAAGAATGGTTCTGTTGCTTTTCTAACATATTTATTCATCATTTATTTATTTTGCTTTCCATTGTGTTGTATTTTTTGTGGATACAATAAAGATTCTGATTCTGATTAGTACAAGGAATAAAACAGAGGATTGCTAGAATTCAACACTTACAATAAGGAGAAAAAAAAGTGCACATAACCCCCCCCCCCCCCCCCCCCCAAAAAAAAAAAAAAAAAAAACCCACAACTAATTTATACCAAAACAAGACCAAAGTACACTAATTTTCCAGCTAAGCTCTTTTACTGGCGACTAAATATATATAAACCTGATGCAAATCAAGTTAGTACATTTCACGAAGAATCTATTTCTGATTCTTTACCAAAAGTACTTTATAATTATATGTTTAGTTGTGAACTCATCTCTTCAAAGTCAGGGCATCCACAGCTACTACTACTAGTTACTACTACGAAATAGTCTAGATTTCAACAAGAAATAGAAACATAAAACCATGATGCAGGCATTTTAAACGCTCTTAAAAAAAAAAACACATCACTTACGTTGATACACGAGCACCATAAAAATCACATTTCCCTAAAGAGTGCGGTAGATTTTATTTTATAGGGCAAAATTGATAACACGAATGCCCCCAAAATGTCATAAACCTATAACAAACTTGGACAAATCAATGACGTCGTGACAGAGTAAATAGCTAAGCTCTATAGAAGTATTACACTGAGCATCCAAGCCGCTCGCTAAAGTATAAGACTATTCTACATTGCTTACTATATTGGAGAAGATACTCTGCAGTAGGATGGTAGCATTTCAGTCTATATTTATTAGTCTATCCACAAAGTAGTACAATTTATATCTAACCAAAAAAACAAACAAAAAAACAACAACAACAAAGGCCAATAATAATGCTATATATTATATACATTTGGTTATATATATATATATATTCATACACACCTTTACACAAGACAATAAAACAACATTCAGCTTAACAGTGCGCCTAACACAAGAACTGATAATGCTGCATGTAGAATTGTACATGTTCCAACAATAGAAGCCACACAGGAAATAATACATTGCTTAGCTGCACCAGCAAAACTTTCTTGCGGACTGAAGGTTGCAGAGAGAAAGAGAGAGAGGGAGAGAGGGAGGGAGGGAGGGAGAGAGAGAGAGAGAGAGAGAGAGAGAGAGAGAGAGAGAGAGAGAGAGACAGACCAGACAGACAGAGCAATAATTTATTATTTATCGCTGCAGGACATGACAATCGACTAGCAGCATCTGACCTTTCCATACAGCAACCACCTGTCATATAACACAAACGTAAATCTATATTTCTCGCACTGCATTATTAACAGCATTGGTGTATTACTGTCATATTACCAGCCAGGTAATATGACCATCATCTTAACAGCTCTGTGTTGTTGCAGGTAAATAGTTCACCTGATGCCAAGAACTATAGAAAAACAGTGCCAAACTGAGCTGTCAAATCTCCTATCAAATACAGCGATCTGCTTATTATTAACGTTGCTAGTGCAACAGCTGCCGCCAACATATAATGCCATTTTACAATATCTGTTTTCACCCTGTACAAAGACAGAAAAAAGATGTGTACTGTATATTTTATCAAACATTTGGCAAACAGTAAAATGACTGCATCAAGATAAAACAGCACACACTACTATTGTACTAATAACTAATACAACATGGTCAATGATGATGATGATGGTGCTGGTGGCGATGGAGCTGATGATAATTATGATGATGATGATGATGAAAATGACAATGCAGATGACAACGCTGCTGCTTCTGTTGTTGATGATGATACTGATGATGAAGGTGATGATAAAAATCACCAATTAGAGATGATAATTATGATGATGATGATGATATAAATCACCAATTAGATGATGATGAGGAGGAGGAGGAGGAGGAGGATGGCGTTAGACAAAGAGCCTCAGATAACAAAGGATGGCTTCAGCTAGATTTTACATGTATATCGGCCAGAGCCTTTACTTGAGCAGCCCCTAAGCTGCAAAATATAAGACCGTTTAAATCAACGATGCTGATAACAATGACAATGATGATGCCGATGATGATGATGAAATCTTGAAAATATTATTGTAAAATACCAGTGTGCAAGAAGTTACCAATTAAAAAAACATACCAATGTGAAATTGAATGCAAAAATCTAAACATGTTCCTGTGTTTTTAGTGTTTCCAACCACCTGCCCCATTTCTTCAAAAGTAATGCCTTTAATTGTACATGTAAGAAATAAGAATCAGAAGAAACACTAGAACATTTTTTTAAATTTATAAAGTGTTTCTTCTGGACACACACACACACACACAACCACACACACACACACACACACATATATATGACAATAATAGGTCCAGAAGAAACACTATTATAGGTGGAGCTGAATGTCTCAAAAACAAAAGAAATTATCATTGACTTTCGGAAGAAGAAAACTCCTATCCATCATCTCCTCATTAATGGAGAAGCGGTCGAACAAGTTGAAAGTTTCAGGTTTTTAGGTACTACAATTTCAGCTGACCTCCGGTGGGAGGCACACATTTCTGGTGCCATTAAGAAAGCCCACCAAAGGTTGTATTTCCTCCGTCAGCTCAAAAAGTTCAGAGTCAGTCAGAATATTCTGTCACTGTTCTACCGGTCCATAGTAGAGAGCGTTCTCACTTTCTCAGTCGTGGTATGGCACCCTAGTGCGAGCAGTCAGGACAGGGACAGACTTGACCGTGTTGTACGACAGGCATCAAAAGTCGTTGGGAGCGTTCTCCCATCAATTGAATCAATGTATCTGCTCCGAGCCAACCGCAGAGCTCAGAATATATATAAAGACAAACTCCACCCAGCCAGCCAGCTCTTCCAGCTGCTTCCCTCTGGGCGTAGATTAAGAATGCCTCGATGCACCACATCAAGATCCCTCAATAGTTTTTTCCCACAAGCAGTTAAACTGCTTAATCTTGAGATGGGCTGATCGCCCCAGTGTGTTGGTGGGGGGCATGTGGGCGAGTGTGTGTGTATGCACACACATTAATACTTAAACACCCCACAACGTAGACAATACGGATGAGTGTGTGTGTGTGAATGGTATATAACTTCTATATTCTACCCTTACACCTCCACCTCCCCCCCCCCCCCATACACTGTCCACTGTTGGGTAATCTGCATCTAAGCATGAATACAAGACTTGTATACTAGTGTCACCCTTGGAAACTCTTTGTGCAATACCCTCCCCTGTGTACAATGGTGATTAGGCAGCTAATATTAGAGCCATCACCAATGTGAAACTTCATTTAATGGGTTGTTGGACTTTTTTTTTTTTTTTTTTTTCCTAGTTTGTTTCTGTTGAATTAGGCTTTATTGGTGTCTCCTGTTGTTTTATCGGTGGTCTCGATTATGCATATCTTATAAAGAACACTTTGTTACTCCTTTTTATGCGGATGGTGCAGTGTTTGTGATATAACTGATGTGTTTGTATTTGTGATATTTGTGTACAGTGGTTTTTGGCAATATCTGCTACTGTGACTCTGTAGTTTTTAAAGCTGTGATTATGACATATTATATTATATTGTTTTTTGTTTGGTGTGCATGCTCTGAGGTGTTGTTGCGGGTGACGGATGCTGCAGCTTGTGTCAAACGGGTCCCGTGTTTTCTGCAGAAAAGCTCCCCTTTCTGCTCTAGGCTAAACATGGATTTCCACATGCCGAACATACTATTCTCTTACCTCATATTCTAAGCCGTCTCTTCTTTCTTCCCTGTATCCAATGTCAGTGTATCCAATGTCAGTGCATTCAACAGTGTAGTCCTTCTCCTTCATAAACACAGTTTATCAAATTTATTGTATATATCCAGTTCTCTGCCCATTGCCTAACCACATGTCGTCGCCATAACGTGTTGGCGAGAGCCAGTAACTTTGTCGCTCGTTTCGTACAAGTAGGCCTACTTGCTGCACATAGGCGCGCTAATGTTACAGTAACACGAGACCGAATGGATGGAGAGTGAAAACTGGATGGCTGGGAGTCAGCAATGTGCGCTTGTGTTGGTGTGTGTATGTGTGGGTGTGCGTGTGTGTGTGTGTGTGTGTGTGTGTGTGTGTGTGTTGACTAGCAAATATAATATTTGCCCTTTTGTACAGTTCATTCGTTTCATGACTTTATCTTCACTTGTGATTTGTGATTTGCTGTTAGCTTGTTCACATGTTCTCTATGTTTTATATGTGCTTTTGTGTGGTGCTGCAGCTTTTACCGAATGCATTCCTTGTGTATTATTCACTTGGCAATAAATTATCTTGAATCTTGAATCTTGAATCTTGAATGACAAAATTCTCCAGTCGCTGATAGAACTCATTTTAATCACCAAGACAGGAGTGGATGCTGACCCTTGACATTTAAATCAAGCCTAGTTCAACAGACAGGTCTACATTTAGTTTTATTGACAATCACAGTCTTAAGGTTCAGACACTCCATGGTTGCAGTGTGTACTACAATTTTAACTCATAGAAAAACCATACTGTTTCTAACTCAAGCTTTTTTGTGTTAAAATGTTTGCTCTACCAAAGGTAATCAAGAATACTTTGTCAGACAGATTCTTCTTCTTCTTCTTCTTAATCTTCTTCTGCGGGATTATTGGCTTCCACAAATTAAGCTTGAGATTAAATTATACAAAAATCCATTTTGTGCCTGAACACAAGCTTCCCACAAGTTACGTGAAAATAATAATTTAGACCGTGTTTGCTCTACTTTTGTCAGACACCCAGTTCTTTTTTCTTCAAGTTACACCATCCTCATCCTATGGTGGAGATTACGTTGCATTCAAATTAACTCTTAGAAAATACACCCTCTGTTGAAATTATTTGGCGCCCAAATTTAACTCACAGAAAATATACCATTTCGTTTAAATTATGTGGCGTCCAATGCAATGTAACTCATAGAAAATATACCCGTTCCTTGAAATTATGTGTCCAAATAATTTAAATCATAGAAAATACACCCCCTGGTGAAACCATTGACGTGGGCATGGGTCCAGTTTTAACTCATTATAGAAAACCCATCCGGTGGGTAACAAACTTTTCACAAAGGTTAAATAAAAAGTAGAATTAAACAGCTTTTGCTCCTACACCTTCCCCAAAAGCAAACGCAGAGGCGATATCAAAACAAACACGGGCATTCCACAATCTCACTGTTACGATGGATGCAAGTGAGTCAGACAACGTCACAACATCACAATCAAATCTCACAATACTCAAATACATGTGCCGATGACTTGGAAGCTGTTGCTAGCAAATCTGCTGCTCTGGCTGCACCCCGATGTAATGGCTTAAACTGAATACTAAAATTCCAATAACGTACATTTACATTTGCCCTGGCTATCAAACCTAATAAAGTTACACCCAGGGCTGTGCTAGGGGGCGGAGGGGGGGGGGGGGGTTACGGGGGTTCCGGACCCCCCCCCCCACCCCCTTTCCGCCTTTTTTTTTTTTTAGTACAATACATCATTTTAATAATCAGGAAATCCGATGATAAGGTCTGCCCCTATAAGTCTCCGTTATAATACACGTAGTGTCAATGTGCTGTTTACAGACTGTCAAATGAGACATCGTGCACTGCGCCCCTATTTCTGGTTTTTCACCACTATAATATTCATTTCATTTCAAATTCTCTCTCCCTCACAAACACACACTTTCTTTCTGATTAAGTATAAAACACACATGCACAATTTAATATTAAACTATAATTAACATTATAATTAAAATTTATATATTATTTTATTGTTGTTGTGCATATTCTCCTTAGCATATTTTCCAAATAATCTCTCACTTCTACTAGCTTTAATTTAAGGCTTACACAGTCAACAAAAATCTGAAATTAGTCTGTCTTGGTCAGATGTACGAAGACAGTGATGGATGGGAATGGGATGGCGAGATGATGACTAAGGCAGCAGGACTCCTGAATGCTCTGACCACTGGCACTTTCCTTGTTGCCTTTGTTGTTGTTCGGAACTGTCTCCGCTATCTCAAATGCCTTACTGTCCAACTACAGAAGAGGACCAAGGAGATCGTTTCTGCGTACAAGCAAATCAAGGATGTGACCTCCACCATAGAGTCAATCAGAGCTGATATTGACAATGCGTTCAATCCTTGGTTTGCAGAAGCTGAAGAAATGGCTGCTGATTTCAGTACAGACCTCGCTGTGCCTCGCAGAGCTTGTAGCCAGACTCTTCGGGACAACCACCCAGCGGAAAGTCCCAAAGAGTACTTTAAGCGTTCGATATAGACCACCTTTGCATTGAACTGAGGGAACGGTTCCAAAACGCGCAGCTGGCCATCGATGGGCTGTCTCTTGTGCCAGCCACGTTTGCACATGGCCAAGGGGATAATCAGGTGCCAGATGATTTAAAAACACTCAGCCACCTGTGGGAAATGGATCTCCCGGACCCTAGCATGGTTGAAGCTGAGTACCAGCTTTGGGTCCAGAAGTGGCGAAGGGTGGCAAAGGATGGAGAGGAACCCCCATCTTCCGTTTCTGAGGCCCTGAGCATGTGTGATGGGGATTTTTTCCCCAATCTTCAGATTGTTCTGAAACTCCTCTGCACACTGCCTGTGACAACAGCCCAATGTGAGAGGACTATCAGCCACATTAGGACTCTCAAAAATTATTTGAGATCCACATTGGGCCAGGAGCGTCTCAACGGGCTGGCACTGATGAAGGTTCATCGGGACATCCCTGTCAGCATTGAAGAAGCAGTGAACTGCTTTGCAAGGCGGTACAAAACGCAGATGGCTCTCCTGCCAAAGAACCTCATCCAGTGTGATTGAGGTCAGTGACTTATTTTGAATGTTCGTTCTGGCTTGACATTATCTATGTCAATTTCGGGCTCCTAATAAAGGCACATATAAATGATGATAATGTGTATTTTATTTGGAATGGTCAATAACAAATTATGGATTGACTCAATTGATCTAGTTTTCTGTTTTTAAATTTTGTCAACTTTGTGTATGTGTTTGGTTTTGACAACTCTGTGTATGTGTTTGGACGTTTAAGATAGCTGATCAGTATGCATGTTGTGCCTGGTGTTGGTTTGTTGTTTCTGTCACTCACACTTGCCATCATTTTTCAACCAGACAGTTGTTTTTTTATTTACGCACAATTTTTTGATGCCAGGAAATTTGATTTCAGCCTTGCCAAATGTACTAAATGATCCTGCCCCTTGACAGTGTCAGGGGGCATACCCCCCCTGGACCTCCAATTGTAACCCCCCCCCACCCCTCCTTAAAACGTTCTGGCACAGCCCTGACATCCTACATCATGTTTTCCACAGTGTATTGAGTAAAGTCCCAGTTTTACTTCCCACATAGCTACATACCTAACTGCTCTTCCGAAAAAGTCTTCGTTCCAAATTATGAAAAGAAGAAGCAAGGTACAAATCCGCATTAATAACAATCCTCATTCACACTTGTAAATAAATTTGAAGGAATTTTGATAGAGGTTAGAGGATTAAAGGTTAATTACTAAGGCCCTAAAACCCAATCTCTAACCCCAATTTCTGTCAATTACATAACTGATAATTTGGAAAAGGGGTAGCTGGAGGGGAGAAACAAATGGAGGGAAGTACATCTGGAGCATTACCTAGGTTATTATTAGTATTAATGACATAGGTTATTAATCCTAATTTAATTACCAGCTTTTTAGATTGAGCAAGTACATAACCAAAACTATAATTACACCATTAACTTTAGAAACAAAAGACCCCATACTTGCAACGTCATTACTATAAATAATTACGTTTTTCATAGTTTCAAGTTCACCCCCAAAGTATCTAGTACTCTTATGTCAACCATCATGAGTCATGTAGTGATGATACAACAGACCAAACTAACTCCAAGCATCATTCAATTATCTGCATAACCATCAGATCAGTGTATAACAAGTCAGACCAATTAATGAACTAATTAATTAATTAATGAGCTCTTCAATGGTCTATGACAAATCAATCTAATACTATACAAATCAAACTGCAAATAGCATATTGCTGAAACTGCTCACTACGAGGGACAATAAATACAGCTTGAATTATATTGCAAATGTAATGAACTGTAACAAATTTAATATAAACCATCTAATATCACTTATTCAGTTATTGTATTTCGTATGTGTTTCGATGTTAACGTTAAGTATGAATTCGTGAGAACTGCGCTTTGAGCTGATGTCATTAGGAAAAAGCGCTTTATACTCTTATTATTATTATTATTATTATTATTATTATTATTATTATTATTACTATTATTATTATTATTATTATTATTATTATTATTATTATTATTACTATTAGTATTATTATTATTAGTGTGTGGTTCAATCATGGAAATACCACCGTTGGGGTGCCGGGGGTTTCAGTATAAATAGTATCCCCACTTTCTGGAAATTTAGTGCTTTGAATTCCCACTGTCGCTGTCTTTCTCATTTTGTTCTTTCTCATTCCTGCTCTGTTCTATCAATCTGCTATACTGTCTTCTTCTTCGCTAGACCAATCATCTACCTTTTTTCTTGAAAACTCTTCCGGGACAAGACTCCTTATTTGTGTGTGAGGTCTGTTGGATCAGCTTGGGAATATTGGAGGCTTTCTGCCAGATGGTCACTAAGGCTTCCTAGGATGTTATTATTTAGCAATGTAGGCATTTTATATGTATGAGTTTTGTTGATATTGTATAATGATGTTTGTATTCTATTGTGTTTTTGTAAACGGGGGTTCGATAAATTAGAGTATAGCCTCAGCGTCCCCTGCGTGAGATGTCTTTATTGTAAAGTGACTGGCTGGTGGAGAGCATTCAGTTTTACCACTAGGGTTGTTTCAGCAGATCTTTTATGCGGATCGGGGGTTGTCCGGTCCTGATTTGGCTCGGAAGAGTCCGCTGGACCTAAAGCAACAATCATGTAATGTAATGTAATTGCTCCTCCTCATGCTCCTGCTCATCTTGGTTATTCCAACAAAGGATTTGCCAACGTGGAACTGTCATTGATCTTAACATTTGACTAAAACCATCCTTACACTAGTCTAGTGTGTGTGGGTCCCGAACCTTTTCCATCCCTAAAGCAATAATCATGTAATGAAATGTAATCATGGTAATGGTTTATAACAAATATAATAGATGTTGTTTGTAGATTATAGTCACACGACACTTTCGCATATAGGTGACTACTGGACCGATTTATACTGACACCAGTGGGCCAGTTGTTGGTAAAGGGGAAAATAATATGATCACACGTTGACCAATCCGGGATTCGAACCAGCGGCCTTTCGGTTACTAGCAAGACGCTCTTACCAACTGAGCTACCTGGCCCGCAAACTTGTTTTTTCCAACCTAGTTCCAGTCATTCGCCGAAAAAGGCAATTACCGAAGTCGAACAAAGCTCTCCGAGTCGAGCGAACCTATCCGATGTTTTACGAACGAATGCTGACAGGACTACGTGAAACCACAGGCTGGGAAGTCTCGTCTTTCGTAGGCCTCAATTACTATTTAAAATATACTACGTACGTATGTAGGAGGCCCACGAGTTTACAAAGACAAAAGAAAAGACTTCAGAGCCTGTGGTGAAACAGCCGAGCATGAAAATAGCCGCTGTTGCTTCTAGATCTAATGTGTTAATCCGTCCCGTATACGCTTATGTCTCCGGGGACGTTAATCTATTTAACTAACTAATCTAGATCTAATTCTATTTCGATCTGCACAACTTCAAGCTGTAAGTCAAGTCGAGATTCGCATTTTGAAGCAGTTAGTATTATTATTATTTTATGATGATTAATATACTGACACAATTAGTAATAAAGAGTAAAAGTAATACAAAACACGTAATGCATACATACAACGATTTCACATTTATATCAACAATAAAACCATGACAAAACTTCAAAGAGCTATGGATACTTTGATGATGTCCCTTCAGCACAACAAGGCAAAGCAAGTTTATAATGGTCTCAAAAAACAGTGACATTCTTATTGCAAGCACCAAAGCATTTATTTATTTCACTAATATTATTCTTCTTAACTGATACAGTCAGGGATGGATTTAACCGGAAATTACCGGTATTTTACCGGTTTGAGAATAAAAATACCGGTTGAAAAATCAGTAGCCGGTAGAGCCTACCGCTTCTTATTTTGTTTGACTGGTTTAAAAAATAAAGGAAAAGAGAGAGAAAAACAAGAGAAATGAAGAGAGAGAGAGAGAGAGAGAGAGAGAGAGAGCCAGCCAGCCACGCTGATTATGATTCCGCGACGGAAATAGGTAAGAAAGGCCTGTTATTTACTTTTATTTTTGGCAAACGTCGTTTCAATTATAGTTAGTAGGCTTTAAGGTGAGCAATAAATTAATCACTGCATTCGTCGGGAGATTTTCGGTGGCAAAAATAGTGACGCTCATACCGGTTTCCGTGACTGGCCTACCGGTTTACGTTCGAGTGTTTTTGTTTACTGTGACGTCGTACCGGTTTTGCAAATCCCTAGGACGATCACTGTACAGTAAATTTGTTATATGTATTTCAATGATATTGATAGAAACACGTATTAAAAAAATGTTGCGTGGCAGGCGGAAATTTCCATATATCATCCGAAAACTGGTAAATCTATAAGAAAAAATAACCAGTAACACATCTGAATATTTCGGGTTACACCCAACTTGAGCAAAAACAAACAAAACGTCACTGACCATATTTACACCATTGATCACGCACAGCAGCACACTATTCTTTTTCTTTCTTTTTTTAAAAGTAGGAATAATAATAATAATAATAATAATAATAATAATAATAATAATAATAATAATAACAAACTAATAATCATAATCATAATAATAATAATAATAATAATAATAATAATAATAATAATAACAAACAAACAAAACAAATAAATTAAAGATTAAACTAAATAAATATACTACTACTACTACTACTACTACTACTACTACTATAACTACTACTACTACTTACTGCTGCTGCTACTAGCGAAGTTGTGGTCTTGATTTTGTGGTCCTGATTCGGCTCTTTGCAGTCCGCTGGACCCTGTAAGCAATGAATAACTAACTAGCTATTAATTTAACTCTGATCTCGAGTTTTCTTGATTTTGTGGTCCTGATTCGGCTCTTTGCAGTCCGCTGGACCCTGTAAGCAAGGAATAACTAACTAACTATTAATTTAACTCTGATCTCGAGTTAATTTATGAAAAAAAAAATTCGCTTCGCCTACTCGTCCTTCTCAGGAAATTTAAAGATTCAATTCAATTCAATACAACTTTATTTATCCACATAGGGCAATTACAAGATATAGAAGCAGCTCATAATATTAAAATAAATAAATACATAAAGAAGTTTAAAAAACTTTGAAATTTAAAAGTTTATCACACGATTTCATAAACACATGTCCTACCATACAAACATAAACCAAACACACACGCACACACACGCACACACACCACACACATCATGAACACTCACAGCCGACAGTTAAATCAAATAAAAACATGAAGGTAAGAAAATAAGGTAAGAATATCATCAATGAATCATCAAATCAATCGGTCGTTAAACAATCAATCAATCCCTGAATCAGGCCACCGTCGAGCATTTATTTTTTAACATAAATAAATAAATAAATAAATAAATTTGCATTAGGGCGGTGGGGAAAATGTTAAAGCGGAGATTATCGCATCAAATTTAGCAGTCAAAATGCGCAAGGAATAAAACTGTGGGAGCGGCGGCCTTACAGGCCGGTAAGGCAAAACGGCGCCCGGATGGTAGCACTGAGAATTCGCCCGCCAGAACATGCTCTGGTCTACAAATGATTCTGTTCGCCTACTTGATGATTTGCCGATCGCAGAAAGAACCCAGGTCTCTCTGCCTGACACCGATGATTTTTGAACAGACATTGACAATGCTGGACAAGCTATTCCTATCCCTCACAGTCAGGCTATGGATTATAAAGTATTATAAAGTATAGACCTAAATATTATTAAATAGAATAGATATAGCTTATACATTCATTTACGTAAAAAACAAACAATACAGGTCTAATAATTATATTCAGCTAGTGATCTTCTTCGCTGCGCGGAGACTGACTTATAATATATAATGTAGATTAAGCCTATGTATACTGTATAACAGTTTCTACATGGTTCTAGGCAGGAAATAGGGAGCCTACTGCTGAGAACTAACAAAATGCAAATCAAGGAACGCAACTATTAAATATGGTCGATACTAATTATGCTCATACTAGTGGTTTTTGTACCCTGGCAAGCCAGGGTACACATGATGCTGTTTAAAATGTAGACAGAGAGAACATTTTTTCGTCTGCGAGTTTCATTTGGACGATACCTCCCCATATCCCCCTTGATACCTCACCATACCCCCCCCCCCCCTGATATATCACCCCGTCCCCCCCCATGATGCCTCATCATACCCCCTTGATACCTCCCCGAACCCACTTGATACCTCCCCATACCGCCTTGATTCCTTCCATACCCCCTTGGTTCCTAACTGTACCCTCCTTGATACTTCCCCGTTGATCGTTTCGCAGGTATGGATGAAAGGAATTGACCATCACCATACCCCCTTATAGATACCCGTATCCCCGTTATACCTACCCATGCCCCTTTAAACCTACCCGTAGCCCCCTTTTACCTACACGTACCACCCCATCCCGATCCTTGGTAGTAATAATAATAATAATAATAATAATAATAATAATAATAATAATGAATATAGAATAATATAAATAGAAATCAGAAAAAACACCAAGGTTTTAAAATAAAATTTGATATAAGATAGTATAATTGTTATTATAAGAATAATAATAATTATTATTATTAGTTTATAAGTAATAATAATAATAATAATAATAATAATAATAATAATAATAATATTGAATATAGAATAATACAAATAGAAATCATAAAAAACACCAAGGTTTTAAAAGAAAATTTGATATAAGATATAATAATAATAATAATAATAATAATAATAATAATAATAATAATAATAATAATAATAATTTAGTATTATTAGTTTATAAATAATAATAATAATAATAATAATAATATTAATAATAATAATAATAATAATAATAATAATAATAATAATAAATTAAAGGTAAAAAGCCTAAATTAAAAAAAAAATCCATATTTTAGTGTACTAAAAAAAAAAATAAAAAAATAAGGGGCCGGGTGAGATTTGACCTTCGGTCGCACTGCACGGTAGGCGAATGGTTTTACTAACTAAGCTACCAACGCTTCCTAGAAATACCATCAATTTTTTGGTCTATATGGGAAAACATGCTGCAACCTCAATTTGATTTTTAATGGAAGCGCGCGGAATGAGGCTATTACAGTTTGTGGACAGTTTGTTTATTTATTTATCTCAGAAACGGTTAAACGTTCGGTAAGGAAATGTCGGCTAAAACGATTTCGCTGGTTTTGAGCACACAGCAGGCCTACTACTACTACTACTACTACTACTACTAGTACTACTACTACTACTACTACTAATATTGAATATAGAATAATACAAATAGAAATCATAAAAAACACCAAGGTTTTAAAAGAAAATTTGATATAATAATAATAATAATAATAATTTATTATTATTATTATTATTATTAAACTAATAATAATAATAATAATAATAATAATAATAATAATAATAATAATAATAATAATAATAATAATAAATTAAAGGTAAAAAGTCTAAATTTTAAAAAAAATCCATTATTATTATTATTATTATTATTATTAGTTTAATAATAATAATAATAATAATAATAATAATAAATTAAAGGTAAAAAGTCTAAATAAAAAAAAAATATCCATATTGTAGTGTAAAAAAATAAAAAATAAAAAACTTAAAAAAAAAATATGGCCCGCGAGACAAACTTTATAGTAACGGCGAAGAAGGACTTCCGGCTAAGCAATTTATATATAGAGATTAACAAAGTATACAGTTGCGAAATGCTAATCAGTGTAAATCGAACAGAATTAGAAGCAACAGCGATCATTTTTAATGTCAACTAGTCGTAGCCCTGTAAGCATCATTTCGTAACACATCGGAGAGCTTCGTTCGACTTCGGTGATTGCCTTTTTGGGCGAATGACTGGAACTAGGTTGGAAAAAACAAGTTTGCACCTGGCCCCACTAAAATATATAATAGACCAGTTACATTTAGCATCAATGAATTAAATGTTAAAATAATTTTTCAATGTAAAATTATATATGACAAATCTTACCACAAATATACATTTTTATTGAAAACTGTTTTTAGTTCTAAATTTGATTTGCTCTTGGCCTGCTAAAGCACTATATATAAACTATAAGAACAAAACAAAATCACAAAAGTAATACTAACAGTATTACTACTACTACTACTAATCACTACTAATCACTAATAATAATAATAATAATAATAATAATAATAATAATAATAATAATAATAATAATAATAATAATAATAATAATAATAATAATATTATTATCATTATCATTATTATTATTTACCACGAGGAGCGATAATGCTAATTCAAATTCTATGTCATTGTTATTAAACTTAAAGAATCTCTCACACACCCAAACACAACCTGACAAAATGGAAACATAGAAAAATATATATACATTGGGTCAAATGAGTAATTTTATCCAAGTTTTATTCTAACACCCAGAAGTACCTCCAACTTTTCAAGTATAACAAAATTAATATTCGTTGGGGCAGCTGAATAATTTGATGGGACTTTTTTTATTTTTCTAACACCATAAACTCAGAATACAATACAATACAAGGTTATTGCTTTAGGTCCAGCGGACTCTTCCGAGCCAAATCAGGACCAGAGAGCCGTTATCTTAAAATGTTATAAAATGATTCAAATCTTAAAAAACAAGCCTGTTACTCTTAAGTACACAAACAAACTTTCACATGACACCTCTTTAAGAGACTTCTTTAAAACTGATGTATTAAAAATATATTCTCTTTCTTCAATCAAATCACCAAATTCAGTCCTAATAAAATCCAAACTAAACAAAACATGTCGATATAATTTATATGCGATAGAACAAACCAACATCATGTAAAAATTGAAACAGATGTTGACCATTACATATTTTAAAAATCTCTTTGAAAGGTATGGAACCAAAATATGTTTCCCTTTCCTCAATCAAATCAGCACATTCAGACATAAAATGGCGAACAGAAAAAGATTGATCACAAGCAAAGCACCATGGTGGTTCTTCTCCTTTTAAAAGGAAACTGTGGGTGACGTAAGTATGCCCAATATGAAGGCGAGATAACACTGTTTCTTCTTTGCGAGTGGATGCAAAGTTAGGCAAAGAAGTGGACAAATCGGGAAGAATTTGAAATAATTTGTTGTTGACATGGTTAGACCAGTCAGTCTGCCACAGTCGTTTACAATAAGATCCAGTCATACAACGTAGGTCAGAGTAGGGCACAAACTGGAAAATCTCTGGAGGGAAATCGAGATGCAGAGCATCTTTAGCCGCCCTGTCTACTGCAATATTGCCGCGGATGCCCATGTGACCAGGGACCCACATAAAAACTATCTTTTTACCCTCAGAAATAAGTTGCGTATGGAGGTCATGGATCTCTGCCAGAAAAGGATGTGATATCTTTCTCGTGGAAAGAGCCTGAAGTGCTGACAAGGAATCAGACATGATTAAAAATGAGGTTCTTTTGGATTGATAAACTTGTTTCA
Organism: Oncomelania hupensis; assembly: GCA_036898135.1. Taxonomy (NCBI): domain Eukaryota; kingdom Metazoa; phylum Mollusca; class Gastropoda; order Littorinimorpha; family Pomatiopsidae; genus Oncomelania; species Oncomelania hupensis. Next base: position 18,519,940 of record CM072526.1, on the reverse strand, counting down.
GAGCTAAATGAATTGCCTTGAGCTCAGCTGTATAAACAGAACAAAAATCAGGTAAACGCTGTTGCAAAGGCTGGTCTAAGTGTCTCCCGGAGACAGACGCAGCAGCAACTGAATCTCCTTTCTTTGACCCGTCTGTAAAAAGTTGCTCATATCCTGGGTATAAAGCACACTGTTCTAAATAGAGTTGGTTATATACGGTTTCGGATGTATTGTTTTTAAGGAAAGCGGACAACTGCCAATTAATGTTTGGGATACATAATTTCCATGGGGGAGCTTCAGTCCGAAGCTCATCGTCGTTGATGGAAGCAACATCAATGCCTGCTTTTTCCAGATGAGCTTGCATTCTGATGCCAAACGAAGGAATTATGTTAGGTTTGGCTTCAAATTTCTGAACAAAATCTGGGTTGAAAACACAGTCATAAGCAGGGTTCATAGGATCAGTTTTTAATTTTAAATAGTAATTCATTGACAATTTTATACGTCTCAGCTCCAGCGGAGGTTCGTTAGCTTCCACGTAAAGGCTTTCACAAGGGGAAGTGCGAAACGCACCCAAAGCAATGCGTAGTGCCTGATGGGCAACTGGATCTAGCATCTTAAGATAAGATTTTCTAGCAGAACCATAGACAATGCAACCATAGTCTAACTTGGATCTAATTAAAGAACGATATAACAGCAATAAAGTTTTCTTGTCAGCACCCCAGTCTGTACCACTGATAACCTTGAGCAAATTGCAGGCCTGTTGACATTTAGTTTTCAAAATTTTCAGATGAGGAATGAAAGATAGCTTTTGATCAAAAATAACACCCAAAAATTTGACTTGTTTGACCGCCTTTATTGGAGTTTTATTGAGGAGAATAGTAGGGTCTTGAATAATTCCCCGGTGCTGGGAAAAGTGAATACATTCAGTTTTTGCTTCAGAAAATTTAAAACCATTTTGTAAAACCCAGTCTTCAACGGCCTTGACACATAACTGTAGCTGACGTTCTGCAGATGCCAAAGTTTTACCTTTGGCTACCAATGCAAAATCGTCGACAAATAAAGAATTGTCAATTCCCCGTTTAACGGAACGAACAATGTTATTTATTTTAATATTAAACAGCAAGGGAGACAATATGCTACCCTGAGGCACTCCCATCTCCTGTTCTCTCATATCTGACAAAGATCCCCCAACCTTAACCTGAAAAATTCTGTCTGTTAGAAAATTGGATATAAACAGAGGTAAATGTCCCTTCAAACCCATTTCTTGTAAATCTGAAAGAATACCATATTTCCATGTGGTATCATAAGCTTTTTCCAAATCAAACATGATGGCAACGACATGTTCACCCTGGACGAACGCGTTACGGATAAAAGTTTCCAGTCGCACCAGGTGGTCAACAGTACTTCGACCACTTCGAAAGCCACACTGAGTGTTGGATAAAATATTATCGGTTTCGAGATACCACAGTAAACGAGAATAAACCATTCTTTCCAGTGTCTTGCATAAGCAAGACGTTAAGGCTATTGGTCTATAGTTTGTCGGGTTAGTATGGTCTTTGCCAGGTTTAGGGATGGGTACAATAATGGCCTTTCTCCAGGAGGGAGGAAAGGTGCCAGTGATCCAGAGCTGATTGAAGATGTCCAGCAGTTGAGACCGTGAGTACCTTGTTAAATGTCTGAGAAATTGATAATGCACATCATCCGGTCCAACTGCTGAATCTGCACTTTTGTTAATTGCATCATCAAGCTCGACTAATGAAAATGGAATGTTGTAATCTTCAGAATTATCGGAGGTAAAATTTAACTGTTGTTTTTCTTTACGGGTTTTAACTGTTTGAAAAGGGACAGAATAATGTTCAGAGGAAGAATTTGCAGCAAAAGAAGAAGCCAAAAGATCAGCTACTAATTTTTTATCTCCGATTATGTCACCCTGCACAGTAAGGCATGGGCTCACCTGTTTGTTACTTTTATTTTTAAGTTTGCGGACTACTTTCCACACCTTCGACAGTTTCGCTTTCGAGTTAAGCGTGGAGCAGAAACCTCTCCACGATTCTCTTCTCTTTCGTTTGAAGAGCTGTCGGCAGTGCGCTCGCAAACGTTGGTGGTTTTGTTTATTTTCAGTGCTTGGGTGTAAAAACATAGTTCTTAAAGCTTTTTTACGAGCTTGCTGAAGTTTTCGACATTCATCGTCAAACCAGGGTTTTTTAAGTGTGTGAGGGTTTGACGACGTTTGCGGAATGGACTCCTTGGCACTGTTTATAACTATGTCAGTATAAAGCTGTATTGGATCTATGGCGTTCGAAAATTCCTGGTTCTTAGCACGTAGCTGGGCCTCAGACAGGTTAGAAAACAGACTCCAGTTAGCTTGTTTCAGTTTCCACCTGCCATGAGTTTGCTCAAGGTTATCGGAATCATGTTTTAATAAAACCGGGAAATGGTCGCTGCCATGGAGATCTTCTAAAACTGTCCATTTAAAATCCAAAAGTAAGGAGGGATCACAGATCGATATATCAATGTGGGACAAAGAAGCAGTTCTAGAACAGGAAAAAGTTGGAGCACCCTCGTTCAAAGTTACTAGGTTTAACGAGTCTAAAATGTCTTCAATTATTTTACCCTGAGAATCGGTACGATCACTACCCCACAGGGGAGAGCGTCCATTAAAATCTCCCAACAACAAAAAAGGGGGAGGTAACTGTTGGACCAAATTCTCAAGTTCACTTTTAGTTACATTTATTGATGGTGTCAAATATAGAGAACAAACTGTGAGGGATTTAAAAAGAGATACTCTAGCTGCAACTGCTGGTAAACTTGTATTAAGTAAAATTGGATTAAATGGGACATTTCTATGGATAAAGAGTGAAACGCCTCTAGAAGATAAACAATCTAGAGAGGAATAACCAGTAATATCTATAGGATGTTTTTCTGACAGGAGAGTTTCCTGAAGGGCCAATACTTCAGGTCGATGCTCTGTCAGCAGACAGCATAGCTCCTCATAATTTGCCCTTATCCCTCGGATGTTCCATTGTAAAATGGACATAAAAATTAAGTAAAAGAATGCTAAAAGTTTCATCTCCGAGAGCACAGTTATGTCTCTGTATCTTTTGGACCCTCGTCCATCTCTTCATGTTCCATCAACCCCCCGAAACGGTTCTCCGTTTCGAGAGGCTGCTGGGGCTTGGAAGAAAGGGGTCCGGGCCTTTGATTCTTTGTCAAAGACCCGGAACCCGAGCTGCCAGCGGACTTCCTCCCCCTCTCCCCAGCACCAGATTTTATATCTTCCCTCTCCCCTTCACCCCTGCCAATCTTTCCCTCTCCTCCTCTGACGCTCTTCTGCTGGGTAACTAGGATTTTAGTCGCCCCAGCAACTACCCGGTCGCTGAAACCGGTCGTTGCTGGTGCGGTGGCATGAGGCCTAGCCTCCTTCGTGGCAGGAGTGACGGCTTTTGGCGCGGCCGTCTGCGCGCTTGGAGTGACGGTTTTTGACGTGCCCGTCGGCACGTTCTCCAGTGGATTCGGTGGGGCTGGAGAAACCCCCTTCTGGGCAAACAAAGCAAGCATCTTTTCGAGAGTATCCATCCGTTTGCACAACGTTTCCAAAATCTGTGTTATTTTACTCATGGCAGTGTCCATTGTCGGGTGTGCGCTAGGTTCCACATGAGATGTGGAACCCGCCACAGCCGCAAAGGACCTCTCTTTAAGCACCGGCCTACTTGCAAGAACTTTTTTCCTGGCGTCGCCAAAGGAGCAACTCTCAGTGGCCCGCACCTTTTGGATGTCCAGCTCCAACTGCCACTGAGGACAGTCTTTGGAGCTGGAAGAATGATTCCCGGCGCAATTCACACAGCAAATCGGATTTTTGCATTCGTTTTCGTGTTTCTCTTTACCACAATCACGACATATTTCCTTGCTTTTACAGTTCTTGCTACCGTGACCAAATCTTTGGCACCGGTAGCATCGCAACGGTGATGGTACAAACGGCGTCACCTTCACCCTAAGGTACCCCACCTTGAGTGACTCCGGCAATTTGGCCATAGCGAAGGTCACAAAAAGTGTGTTGGTGGGGATACGTTGGGATCCCTTGGTGACGAAGACCCGCTGGACTGCTGTGACCCCCTGGCTGGAGAGCTCACCACGGATTTCCAATTCTGACATGTCGATCAAATCCTGACATCGGATGACTCCCTTGGAGGAATTCAACCGTCCATGCACAGAAACTTTGATTTGTCTATCAACGAAGACAGTCGAATCCCTCTTTAGAAGACTATCCGATGCCCTTTTGGTTGAGCACTCCACCAGGTAGGCCCCAGATCTCAGTTTTTTCACATCTTTGAACCCGATTGTGCAAACGGATTGAAAACCCTTCTGTATTGCGAACGGAGACAGCTTGCCTAGTGGCATAGCCGGATCCGCCCCCTCTACAACCAAAAAACGAGGCCAGGCCCCTTCTACCCCCGATGCACAAGCTTTCTGTCTCGTGTCCATGTCACTGTCCGTGTCCGAGTCCGGTCCGTCATCACGCAGTCGTCGTTTATTTGTGGAAGCCATGTTATTAATTTATGAATTCATCCCCCCTGCTCCCCACCCACCACGGAGTCCAACAAGGGGATGCGTCCAAGCGGAAAATCCAGCAAGGGAGCGCACCAGGGCTACAGGGGGGATATACACCCAGACAATCCCGCACTGCCACTACGGTTTTGTTCAAGTTTGACCCATGAGCCGCAGCCTTCTAGCAGAGCTAGGGCAATACACGACCAGCCGCTTGACTGACGCGGGCCACGCCAGCCTCCCGTCTAGGAGAAGTCCGGGCCAAAGAGGTGTGTTAGTGTGAGGGACCGCAGTCCCTCAGGGACCTCAACCTCCAGGATCCCATTCTCCCCCGACACGGGTTGCCCTGCACGGCAAACGCAGGGGGCCAAGAGAAGGCCACAGAGAAAACGAAGAGTAGAAAAAGAAGGAGTGATGGAGAAAAAGAAGACAGGGAAAGTCCGGTAAGGCAGAAGAAAGGGAGTCAAAACTGCATAGTATGTTGGGAGAATTTAAGGGTGAAGAGAATATAGGTGAAAGGACCAATAAGACAGAAACAAGACAAAAGAGAAGAAAAAGGAGTAGGCAACTTGGTCACCCAGCCAGAGAGAGGCATGGGGTCCACCCCCGGCGCGCGGAGCCGAGCCCGTGGGGGCCATAAACTCAGAATGTTTTTAGTTCAACAATAAGAAGTATTAGTCTTAGTGTCTTGAAATCAATTCAACCATGATATATTCATGTCAGCCATAATGCATAAGCTTATGTTACAATTTATTGGACTTAAATTACTTCTCTTGCAGCAACCAACACCTTCTAGACCTACATTTACAGAGCTTTATGCACAGGAATCACATTACAACAACTTGGTGGTGCACAATTAAATTTTACAACGGAGTCCTGCATACATATCCAATTCAGATCTCACTCACAGAGACAAAGAAACACACACTGGCCACTAACACACCTATATGTACACAAACACTTGCAGATATCCCACTCCCTCTCCCTCACCAATGTCTCTCCACTCCCCTTCCTCCAAATATCAATATTAATTTAGTCTTGTCGTAGACATTATATCGCACCCATACATAAACACCTAGGCATTGTCAGAAACAGACGCAAGTACACACAGACACACGCAAGCTGTTGTGATGTTTTAATTCCTCAGCACCCACTCACTGACAATCTTACATATGCAAGCATCTCTCAAAGACTGAAATCAGTCGTTTGACCAGTGACAGAATCACAGCGGATCAAGCATGCAGATGCTTGCAGAACAGAAAAGTTTTAAGGTTCTTTTTGAAAGCAGTGACAGACTGAGTGTGACGAAGTTCGGAGGGAAGAGAGTTCCACAGTGACGGAGCGAACACCGCAAAAGATCTTTTCCCGAAGGAGTTAAGAGAATATCTGGGGACGGTCAGTAAGGAGGCATCTTCAGAGCGAAGAGAATGAGTAGGTTTGTAGAGGAGGATGAGATCAGCCAGATAAGAGGGAAAGGTATCAGTGTGAAGACTGTGAAAACAGAGAGAAGCAATTTTGTATTCAATGCGAGCCTTTACAGGCAGCCAGTGCAGTGTTTGAAGTGCAGTGGTGGCAATAAAGCGTCGCGGCTGCAGGAGGACAAGGCGAGCAGCGTTACTTTGAATACGTTGAAGTTTGGAGAGTTTTTCATCAGGAAGGCCAGCCAGAAGAGAATTACTGAAATCAAGTCAGGACAGAATAAAGGAGACAGCGAGTTTTTTGGCAGTGTCCACAGAAAGGTAGCGGCGTATTTTACTAATCCTACGAAGATGAAAGTTGAGGGATTTGCACAGACTGTTTATAATGTGTTTCCACCGTCAGTGTCTGATCAAGGTGAACTCCAAGATTGCGGACCAACCTTAAAAATGGAATCTCCTGATCAGACACATTCATGGACAGAATAGCAGACTGATGAAGTTTCATCTTGTCCCGACCAGGATGAGCTCGGTCTTATCTATGTTCAGTTTGTTTGAGCCCATCCAGTCAGCGACAGAACGAATGCAATCAGAAATGTTTTGGGCAAGAGCTGGGATTTCAGAAGGAGGAGCAGAATTGTGCAGATGAGTATCATCAGCAAAGAACTGGAATGAATGATTGAAAGCACTGATTATTGAGCTGAGAGGTTGTGTGTACATAGTGAACAACACAAGACCAAGAACAGAGCCTTGTATAATAACAAATACATTTCACAGAAAGAGAGACAGAGCTACAGTGTGCTGCATACACACTCTCTCAATTTTTCTTTTTTACACACACGACACTCACGCAAAAATACATACATACACACAATCACACCCCCACACACACCCCCATGTACACTCACACTCTATTACTATAAGTACTGCTAAATCGGTAGAGAATAAAAGCTCAATATGTAGTTCAAACAATACAATGCAATGGTGATGCAGCACAGCATAGCAACAACCATCAGGACTAACAACCATCAGGACATCTCGGAACACCAAAGCGACAAAAGGTGGAAACAGTCTTCATTCTTCCAGTCAAAACATGCAAACTACAACTGAAAAATGCAAACACACACATACACACACACCCATGCCTGTAAACTGGCTCAGCCACCGCACACACTCCCTCCACGCACCCATCTCGAGAGACAGTAAATACACAGGTATACTTCTTCCAGACCTGTTCACCCCTACCAATGCCAGTCAGGAGTAAGCAGACTGTCTGTCAGGAGTTTCATCTGTCTGTCAGGAGTACAGTACTAGAATACATTTTTTGAGAGATTGAGAAAAAAGAAAACAAAAAGAGTTAAATGTACTACAAAAACACATTAAAAATAAATTTGAAAAAGCATTCACTTATTTATTGCTTTAGCAATAAACGAGCTTATTGTGCGTTGGTTAGCCTGCTCTTGTTGCAACTGCTTGTGTCTACCACAGTTCACGTGCCTTTCAATGGCATTTCTACCGCCGTCCGCAACGCTGAAGTCAAGTTTGCAAATTTTGCAGTAAGCATAGTTTTCAGACCTTTCGGAGCTCGTTAAGCACTTATGCAGTTCTGAATAAGAAGCATTCTACTTCTGCGTGTAAAGCATCTTCTTTTTGGGTGGTGTTTGTCCACCATCTTCTGCGTTTTTTATTTTCGGCATCGCGAACAGACTAGTCACTTCGAAAACATGCACACATGCTCAATCACACACGAAAGAAAGTGCGAGAGCCGGAAATCGAAACTTGTACAGGAAATTCCAGTTTTTGTCTTATTACGGAAAACTTACGAAACGGAAGAAAAAGCGTCTTTCTACCGAAAAAAACTACTTTTTTTTTCATCGCTCGCGTTTGAAACCGGAGTTTTTGTTTTCAAAACGGATAAGCGGATTTTTACAGTCAAAACGGAGAAAATCCGGTCAAACCGGAGGAGTGAACAGCTCTGTTCTTCCCATACCCATACACAACAGAAAGTCAATTTTTGTACAAATCACATGCACTCGCACACACTCACATTAACACACACACACACTTAAACACTAACTCAACCACACACTAAAACAACAAAAATATGCACATGTATACCCCTAACAAAACAGTCAGTCAGTATTTGTACAAAATCACTCACACACACACAAACACAATCTTTCTTTCAAATACCTTCTCTCTCTCTCTCTCTCTCTCTCTCTCTCTCTCTCTCTCTCTCTCTCTCTCTCTCTCTCTCTCTTTCAAATACCTGCATTTATCTGAAAACCTCTGTTGATGTTATCATATCCCTACCATGATCCACAAACCAGGAAAACACACAATACAACTCAACACAACAGAACACAATTATTGTCTCTCTTCACATATTTTGAGACAACAGAACAGGGCAATCATTATCTAAGCCAGCACAGTGTCAGCGATTGTGCAAATGTCAAGCTACGTTTGTCCAACTAAACAGCTTACTTATAAACAAAGAAATGTCAATGTGGCTTACTGAGAAAGAAATGTCCATTTCTCCGCAATTGTTAAGCCGGCCTTATGGAAGGAAAGCAGGCAACTTGACTTCCTTATACTGTGTGTAAGAAAATAGGATTTATACTACTTTGCTAAACCACACACACACACACACGAACACAAGCAAACTAAGCTTTCAAGCTCAACATGAGGACTTCATTCACAAGCAGCCTAACAAATATTTGTTTACCTCAATTCAATGAATGAGACCAGGCTGTCTACATTATAAATTTATACTGGACAGAAGAAGAAAATGGGTTCAGCACGGCATGAGAAGGCACGAGGCACACACTAGTGGATACTGATTCTGATACTGGAAAAAAAAATTACAGAGCCAGCTCAATGTTCAACAAGCTCTAGGTCTCCGTGTTGCCACAGCCCTATATCTCCCAGGTCTACCTTTCCCCAGGTCTTATTTCTTTCAGGTCTATATTCCCCACCGGTTTGTGATCATAGAACCTCAGGGAGCATAGAACTAGGAGAACACAAACCTAGGAGAACACAAACCTAGGAGAACACAAACCTAGGAGAACACAAACCTAGGAGAACACAAACCTAGGAGAACACAGGCCTGGGGAAACACTGGGCTGACCCAAAAATTAAAGGAAAAGAAGAAAAGAAGGGACAGGGGACATTTATTTTTAAAAACGTACTGTTTCACAATTCACACCCCTATGAAACGGCGTGCATCGAGGCTTAGTCGAGTTAGTGCAAGATGGAGGTTGTAGTAATACCTGATTTACCACTTATAAATTACACAGATTTGATCCACTCCACCATGCTGACAGAGCTGGCCGGGTTACACCAGAACCTGTTCACCTTGAAATGCACCATGATTAATACCTCATGTACAGATGCAAAATATAGGATGGGAGTTGCCCAGAGAAATCAACAGCTAAGTCATACACTGGTGTCTAAATATGTGTTAACTTTAAAATGTATAAATGGTTAATACCTGTATACATGTTTGCAACAAAAATATGGAAAGGGGACTTCCCCCCTCCCCCTCTCCCTCCCCTCTTCTACTCCCCCAATATAATACTAATCATTGCCTTAGTCAGTGCATTGACGCCTACTCCCCCAATATAATACTAATCATTGCCTTAGTGCATTGACGTCTATGTTTTATATCTTATATATCCATAACACTAAGTTCCTTATCGACACCTAGTCAAATTATTCTCCACGCCGGCATTTGCATTTCTGCTCTTAATCACATTCTTCCTATGTTATCCACAGCAATAGTGGCTAATAAGCACAACTCTTCCTTAAACTTATAAGTAAAGACTAGTAATTAAAACAAAACAACAACAAAAGAATTTATTTGGGTTTTCAATGAGGTTCAGTTTAATAGAATTAATATTGGAGAAAAACAAGTGTGCAGCTAATGGCAAACAAGAGACCAAAAAAGTTTGTGTTAATTTATTATTTATTTATTTAATCAATCTAGAGGTGGTTTTTAAAAAAATGTCTTGAGACGGTAACATAGGAAAAAAATGAGGTCAGTAGGTCTGCTTTTTTTTTTCTTTAAACCTTTTCCTCCTTATGTATGATTTTGGGAAGGAGGAGGGGTGGGTGTGTGTGACTTTTTTCAATTTTTTCCCAGATGATCCCAAAAAAAGTTAAGGGTCGGGCCAAAAGTTAGGGTGGGTTGGGATACCATAAAGAGACATTACAGGGGGCCTTATATCGCGCTTTTCCAAGATCTAATTAAAGCCGACTAAGGCGCCGACCTGCAACCTTTTGGCTCATAGTCTGATGCCCAGACAACTGAGCACAATGCTGGACAACCGGGGATGGGGAAAAAAGGTCCTAGTGCATGCTGGGTGTATTTGTGCACAGCCAGCACTCAGCCAACTGTGTGGGTGTCGGATAGCGCAGTGGTTGGAGCACTCGCTACTGTGTCGCAAGTTAAGCACCGTCCAGTGCGGTTACCACTTGGATGGGTGACCGCAAAACGTAAAGCAACAAATAACCACGCCCCCAGTTGACTCAACTGTGACTGAGTACCTACTCTCTTAAGGGTGGGGAAGGTAAAGCAGAGAGGGAGAGAGACGGGCATCACCCTCATTACGCTGGCCCAAGATAAGTGTGATCTCCAACATCACGCTCCCCTACGGCCACAAGGCTATGGGACTACCTTTTACCTGGTTTTATTTTTTTTTTAGCACTCAGCCAACTAGGAGCGTCAGGATCTTTAAAAGTCCATGCGATTGAATGCGTGCATGCTCAGAGTAGACCTCAGGTATTAGGTAAAACACTGCTATTTAGAGAGTTTTCGCCAAAAGCAAATCGGACTGGGATTTGTTAACGACAGAATCCAGGACATAATACTTGTTAGATAGGATCCTCCAAGTCCCACACTTTCCTTTTGGAAAGATTACTCATAATCGATGTACCTCACACAAACCATTTTTCCCTAGAATGGACTGGCTTGACACTCCATGAAGCCATGAGGGCTGCTGAGGACAGAGAAAGATGGGATACATTGGTTAAGCGATCATCTGTGGTGCCCCAACAACATTCGAGTTACTGGATTGGATGGGATAGGATACCTCAAACTCTTCATGACACTACATTTTACCATTCTCTTTTTCACTAAACTATAGAGCTTGTTATAAATGTTTTGAATTATATGGGGGCATACACACACACACAAACACCTGCACCTACACAAACGTGTAGTACACACATATTATGTCTATATCCAAAGGACTAGAGAACAACTGCTGCCCTGACAAGGTTGAAGCCCATTTGGAAAGACAGAACCATCAGTCTACATTCCAAAGTAAGACTGCTGCGCTCTCTGGTCATCTCCATCTTCCTATATGCTTGCGAAGCATGGACCCTCACAGCAGATCTCCAACGAAGAATACAAAGCATGGAGGTGAGGTGCTACAGAAGACTTCTGGGCATTTCCTATACCCAACACATCACCAACGACGAAGTCCGAAAGACCATCACACAAGCCATTGGACAACACGATGACCTGCTCACAGTGGTGAAGAAACGGAAACTCCGATGGTATGGCCACGTCACCAGATCATCAGGCCTTGCAAAGACCATTCTGCAAGGCACAGTGCAAGGAGGTAGAAGAAGGGGGAGACCGAAAAAGAGGTGGAAGGACAACATTCGAGAATGGACTGGTTTGACACTGAGCGAAGCCATGAGGGCTGCTGAGGACAGAGAAAGATGGAGTATGCTGGTTAAACGATCATCTGTGGTGCCCCTACGACCTTCGGGTTATGGGACAGGATAGGATAGGATAGGAAATAGACAAAGGACTAGCGGAGGTTGTACTTGTAGGGAGAGACAGCAGATCTGCTCTGATACTTACAGCAGATCTGCTCTGATACTTACAGCAGATCTGCTCTGATACTTACACAAAATATACACAAACTGCAAACAAAACCATTGAAACAATTAAATCTGACTGACATCACTGCTAAACTTAATCATCAGCTGCAATCGCCTAAATTTAAAACTTTGATAACTTGTGCACAAGCAGTAATAATTTACCAACACACTCTACTAAGCAGTCAACCTTTTTCAAACATAACATCTGCATGAACTGCTCCGAGTCTGACTGAATGCACCAGTACCTGTTGTTGAATTTAGTAAAGGAGCCTTACATAGTCAATCATAGTGTAAATTGTAATGCCAGAAATGTCTGAAGGTATAGGCTGAATCTTCTGGAGTGTTAACGTTTAGACAGAGCGGGAGTGGGGATGGGGGAGGGAGCAGAGAGAAAAATAGAGAGGTGAGACTGAGAGGGAGAGGAAGAGGGAGAGATCAGATAAAAAAAAAAAAAAAGCAGGGAGACGGTCAAACAGAACAGTAATATGGGACCAACTATTTAAAATAAAATAAAATTTAAAAAAACAACCTTACGTGCATGATAAGAACTATCAACCATCAATCTCTGGTACTCAGAGTGGACGTGCGTCAGCCTCTATACATGGCTAAGACTTGACGAGGCCTACTCCTTCATTCACAGAAGGGGGTGGGAATGGTGGGTGGGGGCAGGTCTTGTCAGCCCCAGCCACTCAGTCTCAGTGGACATGGCCAGTCTCGATGCAGGCCAAGTGGACTGTCAACAGAGGGGCCACTGTGTACATGAGCTTTAGCGGCAGCTTCTCAAAATACAGCCCTTTGGGGCAAGGCACCACAGCCCAGCTGGGTCCTCTTCAAAGTATTCAAAGCTGCAAGTTCTTTACTTCCCTTTGCTAGAGTCTAGCCAATACAAATATACCCTAGCAACGATAATTCAACTGATCTTGAGTGTATACACTCTACGGGTAGAAGAAATATAATTATCATGTAGAAGTAGGAATTAAAGAATAGGCCACCACAGGCAGGTGCTTGATTCTAATTCTTGAACGAAAACCTTTGAAAAGGCATTTGGCATCACGAATGCAAGACTACTGGTTTTCCTCAAAGTAACTTTAAAATTGAGCTATTCATGTTGTAAGTAAGAAACTACTAGTAATAGGTATATAACACCCCCCACTCCCACACATCCATACCTCAATCCTCTCTCTCTCTCTCTCTCTCTCTCTCTCTCTCTCTCTCTCTCTCTCTCTCTCTCTCTCTCTCTAAGTAAGATAAATACTCCCTCAATTAACCAAAACATACTTTGAAGAAATTTAAATTATAAGACAAAACTATGATCAAACCACTGTCACATAAAGTGCCGCATGTACTAAGTCCCTTCTAACCCATCGCCGGTATCCCAGGTGGGAGTCAGATGATGAACCTAAGGCAGAGTTAGATCCTGCTTCAGCCAGTGCCTTGAGCAGCTATTGAGCTGGAAAAGCGCTAAATAACAACAATTCAATAAAATAAAAATCGTCGCAATCAGACACTGTTAATAGTACTAGTAGTTTTGTATTTCTTCTTTGATTATCTTCATGAAAAATAAAACAAAGCAATACTGTTAGTGATCCAGCTGAAAGTAGACTTTATCTTAGAAATAAAATCAGTGATCAAAAGCAATTCTATCACTTATAATCAGAAACGTTATCACATTGTCACAATCATAATCTACTACTACTAGCAGTCCACATTCTTTCCTTAATTTCTCAAAAACTAAATTGATAAAAAATTATTGCGCTGAAGGTCGACTTCCATGTTCTAAAATAAAATATGATCAAGAATCTTCTGTATCATCACAACAGTTTTAAAAAACAACACCTTTATGATTTTATCTGTCAGTTGTGATCAGAAACTTTACTAGTCTATCACTTATATTAACTTGTAGCAAAATACATTCAATTAAATAAATAATAGAAGTTAGGAGTCAATGTCTTTTAACTCCCGAAAAAAATAAACAACTTCAAATACTGGAACTATAATAAAATTACCAGTGGAACTGAAAGTCTCCAAGCAATTTGTCCTCACACATCACACAATGACACATACCACATGCATTCCTCCTAACTCCTTTTCCATTCCCCCCCACACTCCACACACAATGACACATACCACATGCCTTCCTCATAACTCCCTTCCTCTTCCCCCCACACCACACACACAAGCATGCCGACCCATGTACTACAACTCTGTACAGTACTAAACATACTTCCCCTTCCCACCCACACACTTACACACACACCCACACCCACACACAGCCTGTATTCATGGCAAATTGGGGTTTTGGATGAAATATAGTAATCAGAAAGCTTTCTTTTTTTCTTTTTTTTAATGGAAAGAGCGCAAAATTCATTTTTAAAATGTCCGAATTATATTTTTTTAAAGTCTTTTTTCGTCAAACAGTTGACCTATTTCGTCTTCTAATCCTAACCCTATTACTTTAAATTTGTTGAGAAAGCAGCCCTTCCCGGACAAAGCACCCCCATGTACTTAAAATAGTCTTCTGCACTACAAAGTACAAGAGCTCTCCCATGTACTAAAAAAAAGCACTCCCATGTACATAGAAAAAAAGTGGGGCGCTAGCTAAAAGCCCCATTCTGTGCATAAAAAGGCAAGTTTAGCACCCTATAACTCCATCCATGGCTAAAAAAGAGGGGGGGGGGGGGGGGAGGAGGAGAACGAACATTGGCAATGCTTTTATCTCCACCACCTCCTATTCCACCCCTCTCCCCCACAACCCTTTCTTTCAAATCGTTGTTTCCATTTGAAAACATGACATCATTTCCTTTCTCCAACCAAACACTGGTAAGGTTGCTGCGCTCCCTTGTCATCTCAATCTTCCTATACTCTTGCGAAACCTGCACCCTCACAGCAGACCTACAACAAAGAAGACTTCTGGGCATTTCCTATACCCAGCACATCACCAACGACGAAGTCTAACAGACCATCACAAAAGCCATTGGGCAGCATGATGACATGCTCACAGTGGTAAAGAAACAGAAACGCCGATGACATGGCCAAATCAGGCCTTGCAAAGATCATCATGCCTGCAAGGCATGGTGCAAGGAGCCAGAAGAAGAGGGAGACCGAAAAAGAGGTGGAGGACAACATTCGAGAATGGATTGGCTTGACATCCAGCGAAGCCATGAGGACTGCCGAGGACCGCGAAAGACGGAATACGCTGTTTAAACGATCATCTGTGGTGCCCTTACGAGCTCCGAGTTACGGGATAGAATAGGATAGGAACCAAACACAGGTTTTCCTTCCCTTTCTTTTAGCAACATTGACATCATGGAGGCAAACTTTGACTTGGACGCTGAAACAGTGGGGCTGGCCAAAGTCTACTCTTACTCTCACACACTATCACCCAACACGTGTGTGTGTGCGTGTGTGTGTGTGTGTGTGTGTGTGTTTGTGTACTTGTTTACACGGTGTTGTATTATACTTTTTAAAAAAATCGTTGACCATGGGATGACCTTGACCTTGGGATGACCTTGACCCTCACATGATCTCTCATGCATGTCTGATCAAGTAACCCAATGTTGTTGCATACTTTTGGTTATTTAAACAGACATTCCACTGTACAATTACCTATTTTTTGTATATTTTTGCAAGGCCTAAAATCAGAAAGATCAACACAAAAAACGGCAAAATATGCAAGATCAATCTATCATTTCTAAATACAACAAGTTTGTACTTAATATCTCTCATAGTTTAAGGTCAAGGTCACTTCAAAGTACCTATACAAACCGACTTTGGACAGCTCCAGTGACCACGACCTTGAAGTGAGGTTGACCAAATTTGCACACTATGTCATATGTGTGTTTAATTGATATTTATTATGCATAAAAAAGAATCATAAGTTCAATATTAATAACTTATTAAATTCAAAACAAAAAAAAAGATATTTTGTGAAAAATGGTCTTTTTAATTTTTTACTAACATTTGATGACCCTGTAACCTTGACCTTTTAGTGAAGTCATTCATTCACTGATCACTTATGAGGTCTCATAGTATACACCATCATACCAAGTTTGGTTGTGATAGTTTAAATAGGCTCTGAGTGATTAGCCATTTTAAAGTTTTTGCACAGTCAGACAGCAGACAATGGACAGACTGACAGACGAACTCGGAACTTTTTTTTTTTAATATCATTTTTGGAGTATTTGGGAATCATCCTGCAAAGAGCTGCACAAATATGTTTTTTGTTTGTTTGTTTGTTTGTTGGTGGTTTTTTTTTGTTTTTTTTTTTGGGATTGAGTACATAGACTTATATTGTAATGCATGCGAGTCAACAAAGGGCAGATTTTGTGAACCCATCTCGCACAAACCTAAAAACACATCTCTTTTCTTCTTTGTAAGCTGTTACGTATGTTTAAATTTCTGGTCTCACATTTAATTTCCAAAAGTCACTGTGTCAGTGTGTGAAAGAAGGTTTTCACAAATGTTAATCATTCGGTCTGCTTGCTACATACAATGTGCGGAGCGATAGTGAAGAAGTAAAACAAAAAAAGCCTTCAGTTCTAGGCCCTTACCCCGGCCTCTGTGTGAGGGTGCGAGAGTGTGTACATGTGTCCACTTCCCTCCCACCATACCCATCTGCGGGGAGATATTTATGTGCTTTACAAATTATTCCTTCATTCATACTGTACTATTACTACACTATAGGAGTATGGAGAGAAGACTGAAGCGTGAAGTGTTCTGGGCCTGTGGCCTATGTCACTCCTTTCTTCCCCCCTCTCAAATACATTATTTACAACAAGGCAAGAGAGCATACAGCCTAGCTGGCCTTGCCTAGTCTCAGATGAGTTATGCTAAATGGACAAGACAGTTATATGGGGTTGGAGGTACAGAAAACGTACAAAGAGTCACGGAGAGGGCAGAAGAAAAGGAGTGAGAGAGAGAGTGAGTGAGGGAGATGGAGGCGAAAAGAGGGGAAGGGGAGAGAGGGACAAGAGAGAGACAAGAGGAGAGAGAGAGAGAGAGAGAGAGAGAGAGAGAGAGAGAGAGAGAGAGAGAGAAAAGAGAGAAAGACTAGAGTCAAGAGAGAGAGAGACAAGAGATAGACGAGAGAGAGAGAGAGAGAGAGAGAGAGAGAGAGAGAGAGAGGTGTCAGGGGTACATGGATGGAGGAGTGGTGCGGGGGAAAAAGGATTATAAAGATGGAGAGAGGAAGAGAGAGAGAGAGAGAGAGAGAGAGAGAGAGAGAGAGAGACTGAGAGAGAGAAATAGTTTGAGAGATAAAGAGTTGCATGTTTGAGTAGTTGGAATTGTCATACGGCAGGTATTATTAGCTTATATCACCTCCCAACACAGGTGATGCAAGGTTATCGTTGTTGTACAGGCTTAACCCATAAAATCTCAGAGCGGAGATAAAGTCAATGATAACGTTAGATAAAGAACTACAGTATGTTGAGGGCCAGACTGAGGACTCCTGGAAAATTACTCATACTATGTTAAGCTGATTGGGCATTTGTCGAAATAACAAGTCCTCTTGACAAATAGGTATACTATGAGTCATAGTATACCTATTTGTCAAGAGGACTTGTTATTTCGACAAATGCCCAATCAGCTTAACATAAACAATCCACAGAAAATTACAGGTTGAGCATTCAGAAGTAATCTGTGTCTGTAGCAGGGTACTGTAAAGCATAGGTTGTTACCAGATGCAAGTGTCTGGCCTAAATGCAATGGAAGCATGCCTTCCTATCTCATCCCCTTCCCTCACCTCATACCACCCTAGTGAAAGGTTTTGGGTTACATTCAGCTCAGAAATTTGCTAGTACAGTTACAGTATACTATAAATAATAATGTAAAAGGAACCAGTCACGAACTCCCTCAGAGTCACGAACTCCCTCAGTCGAGTCAGAATCGTTTGTTGCAAAAAATGATGGATTTGGAATGAGCATTCTCAAAACAGAATAACATAAATAATCCAGTTCACTGTTTGTTTTGTTGCTGCTGTTTTTTATTTTTAGATTTTGTCCACGAAAAACCATACAAGTTTAAGTCAATTTATATTAAATTAAGTACAGTAATTAAATCAAACATTATATTATGTCCCTTATGACATCCTTTAGTTAGTTGGTAAGCTATACCCTGGTTAACCTTTGCTTTCATGACATGGTTTGGAATTTCTTTACATGATACCCTTGTAAATGTGTAGCTTTATCTGTATGTTCAACCAGGACATTTTAATACAGAAGTTCAACATTTAATGTCTTCATATGATACTAGGTCACGTGATAAAGTTAGTCTCTGTTGCTCTTTTCTTAACAAACCATATCTTCTATTTCCTCCGAGTCTGAGGCACTTGTCATCTCCATCTTATATATCTTGCAAAACATGGACCCTCAGTGGCCTCACAGCAGATCTACAACGAACAATACAAAGCATAGAGATGAGGTGGTACAGAAGACTTCTGGGCATTTCCTATACCCAGCACATCACCAACAACGAAGTCCGACATACCATCACACAAGCCATTGGACAATTTTAATGACATGCTCACAGTGGTGAAGAAACTGAAACTCCGATGGTACGGCCATGTCACCAGAGCATCAGGTCTTGAAAAACCATCCTGCAAGGCACGGTGCAATGAGGCAGAAGAAGAGGAAGACAGAAAAAGAGATGGGAGGACAACATTCGAGAATGGATTGGTTTGACACTGAACGAAGCCTTGAGGGTTGCTGAGAACTGAGAAAAATGGAGTATGCTGGTTAAACGATAATCTGTGGTGCCCCGACATTCTTTGAGTTACGGGATAGGATAGGATAGATAGTGATACTAAGTCACATTAAGTTAGTCTTTGTTGCTGTTTCCTTAAGAAACCATGTCTTCTATTTCCTCCGAGTCTAACTCTAAGGCAGGAATTGGAAACTTTATTATTAAATTGTGTATCTTGTTCAGTTGTTTTAATCAAAGTCGATCTACACATGACAAAAACACATTACGTATTAGGGCTTACCACGCGAAGCATCCTGTTTATGGTCTCTGAATAAGTTAATCAGTTATTACATTAGTAGTAAACAGGAGTGAAAAAGCATAGGGTATTTATATAATAAAAATAATGGATAAAACAATACAGAAATTCAAAATTGATTTTATGACACATGCATTGGGATCGCGCTGTAATCAATGAATGACACGTACTGATATAGTCACTATGGAGTTTGGAGTGCTAATTTTCTTATTGAATTTCAGTTTTAACACAAGTTTAGTAACTTTGATAGTTTTTGATTTTAAAAAAAATGGATCTTGTCTACTATTACAAATAAATTACAAAGTTCAAGATTGACTTTCTCACATTATTATACTATAAACTATAGTGATTTAAGGCGCGCGTTCTTATATGGGCTATATTATGTACTATTACTATTTTAGTATTTTATATGGGCTATATTATGTACTATTACTATTTTAGTATTTAAATAATATACAACAGATTTATAAATACATAAAATGATAAATAAATTATACATAAAGCTACTGAATAGAAGGGACTGATACATTATGCTCATTTTTCAAGAACTATCCCTATGCAGACACTTGCTGAAATATAGTCTTTCAACAAATCTTTATTACCTTTCACAAGGACAGGCACTTGAAGTTGATCACTAAAATAACGCTTAACTTTGTGAAAAACACCCAGTCAATATTTCATGCACACCTCATTGAAATATATGTCAGGAAAAAATGCTAAGCTGCGGTTAAAATATTCCAGGAAGGGGGTACAAGGAAAAAAAGAAGAGACGGAAAGGGACAAGAGACAACAGAGGTGGGGGTGGGAGGGAAAGAATGGGTGAAGGGGAGACAATTGGACACTATTTACTACTATTTATACGTAGAGATAGAAAGTGATCTAGGAAAGGACAGAGAGGTATTTTGTAACAGTAGACACTGTTCGTCAACATTTACAGCTTAAATTTATTCTCAAGTGCTGAATGACAATTTTATTGCACCTGACCAGTTCAACAGTTGGTATTTCACCTTGTAGGACAAGCGCACCTGCTAAAATCACACACCAGCCTTCAACAAGGTTTTAAGAAATCAATAATGAACACTCCAACTGGCTGAAGATTATTATAAATCAATCTGAAATAGGCCTACACATTCCACTACCGCACAAGCATAGGCCATAGCTGTACTAGTAGTAGAGAATGCTTGTCCCGGAGAGTGCATAAGAAGACAATACTGCTATAATATTGTAATCATGAACAGCCCGAAGTGAAAGGGAAACTGACTGAGTATTATCAGTCTGTCTATATTAATACAAGTGCTGAGGAAGGCAAAAATATTCTACAAAAATTTAGAGAAGTAAAAGGGAAAGAAAAAGAGAAGATCGGGCAGTGAACTCAAGGTCCACGTACAGTTTCAACATTGAATTTGTTCGAGAGTTAAAACACGAACATAAAAGGTAATTAATTCATCAGATCGGTCACAGATAAGATAACTTAGCTGAATAGAAATAAGAGGTGAATGATTGCTGCACAGTGAAAAATTACACCTAATTCAAGCAAAACAACAATAATTTTAAATTTGTCCTTATATTATAATTTTACAATACGTGATACGAATCCGATTCGGAATCGATTGCAAGTTTACGCAAAATACTTTCAACTTCAAGATCTTGCTGTTTTCAAAATCGAACTTACCGGCCTCAGATCTGTGTCCTGTCAGTCAACAGCGACTATTTTCCCAGCCTAAAGCTGTCGTCAATCACAAACAGTATGAACTGATACCTAATTGCTACACGCAACGATGAACACTATTAGGAAAATCGACGGCAAATCACGCTCTCGTTCAACCACACTCTCAACGGAAGCCAAAGTTGACACACCTTTGGCCAGAAAAAAAAAAAAATCACAACTTCCTGTCGTCTGCAAGTCGATGTTATTGCGCATGCGCATTACAGGTAAACTGGCTACCGGTGATTGAAAAATCGATCAAAGTGAATTTTCTTTTATTTTCTGTTTATTCCTTACTTTTCTCTTCAGTTTCAGTCTAAACTAACAGAAAAGAATGCAATGTATGTCAGATTAAATATTTTAGCATGTATAACAATTACTAAACACAAATTATCAGACCATGGTAACAAGAACACATAATATTTATGTGAAATCCAATGAAGAATTAACTAAGCGAAAATGTAAGTGAAAGCAGGAAGAGGAGTTTTGCTGTTTTTAAACCGTTGCAAACACTGACCACAAAAATTAAAAGTTATCAAACAGAACTACATTTTTCAATGTTTTAAATTAAAGTCCATTATTTTGGTCTTCATTTCGGCTGTGGAGATTCAGGGAGACAATCCACCATAGTATACACTCACAGACAGTCGCACACGAGTTATCTACTAGCAGGAAACTTCGAGGGTCGGGTGAGTTGCAACATAGCGGCATGAACCAAGTAGAATGGATCCGCGAAAGCAAAAGCAAAGTTCCGCATAGGCCTATATTAACGTCTTCCCAGTTATAGGACTAATTTTCGATGGTTAGAAAAAAAAGGTTCCTTTGAGAGGCCGGCTCGATCGTTTTGCCAAAAAGCAGTGTGATTCCACCCTTCTATCTATGATGCATGGGCTGTACGCTGATACTGCTACAGGATACACTTTCTTTTTGCTATCGCGGATCCATTCTACTTGGCTAGTGCCCCTTGATTGAATGAATGAATTCATGAAAATTTATTGAGATAATACATTATTTCCACATAAGAAGTACGATCACAGCCCTGGGGAAAAAAAGAAGAAAAAAAAATGTAAATAACGTTACAAATATATAAATGAAACAAATAAAATAAAATAAATAAATAAAATAAATGTATATACACATTATAAATAATTGAAATGCATACAAGGAGATGGAGAGAGAGAGAGAGAGAGAGAGAGAGAGAGAGAGAGAGAGGGAGGGAGGGAGAGAGAAAGAGAGAGAGAAAGAGAGAAAGAGAGAGAGAGTTAAACATTAGTAAAAGTAGGTTTCATTAGTATAAGATTAACTATCTACAACACTACACGATTATGTAAACGAAGTATACATGTTATTCAAAACATGCTCGCGCACGCGCGTAAGCACATACACACACGCGCACAAACAAACAAACAAACACACACACACACAAACAAACAAACAAACACACACACATACACACAAACACGATTAGGTAAACGAAGTACACAAGTCATTCAAAACATGATCGCGCGCGCGCGCAAGCAAGCACACGCACGCACATACACACATACACACACACACACACACACGAATTATCTTTCATAACCTAATTTATTCAGACCAGTTACAGTGACATAATTGCACTGTTCTTGGCAAAGCAGACACGATAGCGCAGCAGACTCATGACCTTTAAAACAACGCCAGATCTTCTTTAAAGAGCATCTGAGGTCGAGATCAAACTTGCGCAGATACTTAAAATTATATTAACAATGTAGGCTATAACATTGGACCTGGCTCGGAAATATGAGGGGAAACAACTTTGGCCGGCTTGCCCTGATGTTGCGCCCAAAGTTGTTTCACGTTAAGCGGTCACAGTTTCTCGCCAATAATTTCTGCTATGTCTTCCATCAAACGTTCCGGATCAACAGGAAGGTTGATTTCAGTTGCAATCCTGGCTAGCTCCGCTAGTTCGGCCTTGCGCTGCTCTGCAACCACGACCTCCCTTCCCCCGAAGAAAAGCTTGCAGCTCGGGGTAGCTTTCCCAGGCTAGTGTTCTCAAACTTCATGACGAAGTCCGTCCGAATAACTCTATGCAAACAAAATACAAGTTACTTTCCATTTGCGAATAAGAACTATTCTCGCAAATGATGAATATTTGCATATATATATATATCCATTCTTTTTTTCCTCCCTTCTTTTACATTACATTACATGATTATTGCTTTAGGTCCAGCGGACTCTTACGAGCCAAGTCAGGACCAACCCCTTCTTTTAATACAAGCAAAAATACAATACAATTCAACAGATCTTTAATACACCAAACAAGGAATTTACACAATCATTATAAAATAAATGTTACAAAGCACACTTAAAGACATATGATATAGGTATTAAATGAACAAAAATTTCAATCAACCCTTAGTAATATAACATTATAAAAGAACGTTGAAAATTGAATCTTAACATTGCGACCGACCATACTACAGGTCGTATGTTGTTGGCTTGGGTGACTTAATTACCGCCAAAAGAACTTATACGCAGGTGCGGAAAACCTGGAGTTAGATGTGCGTGACTAGGTCCCATTACAATATTCATTACTTTCGTTTTATTTATGGCCATATAGTTGGGTGGCGCACTAGTGGTTTGTGCAGACGCTAGCAAACTTTGATGCTAGGCAACGTCGGAAAGGGGTAGGGTGACTGTTACACTCTGTTTGATGGTGGTGTTTTTTATCAGTAGTAGATTCAGCCCCAATGCGTGAATGCTACTGATGAGTGTAATCTCGGATTCGATTATCCACGTAACCCGTTCAATCAGCATACAAGTCACTGAGTCTTCATATGAAGTTTTCCACTTTTATTCAGCATACATCAACATCTGCATACAATTCTCAACTCAACTCGACCACAACACAAAACAGTGCGACACATATATAGCCTCTTTCTTCTCCCGAACACCCTGGATCAATCGCGTATGACGCAATTTAACCAATCGCTTCTAACTTCGTCATCACTGACTTACGTCATACATCCCTCTATGCATTCCAAGAACGTTCTCAAACTTCGACATTTATCAGGAAGTTTCTATCGACAGTAAACACGCGAATCCAGAGAATTCTCCAATAATATCGATTAACAAAAATTACCAACGTTATGCAAAGCCTCTTCTAACAACAACGCAAACTCAAATCAGGTAAATACACTCTATTATTGAATACTTTGCAAAACGAAACGATTAGATCTATCGTGCGCGTTTCAGACATACTACCATTCGCGTTTCAATGTAACAGTGACTTATATGGGAAACAATGCTTTTTTTTTTTAAATAATAAGATCGGTGAAGTGATCTGGTTTTACTTTAAACAGAATTTTATGATTAATTACGAGACAAGCAAACAAAACATGGAGACATAACATAAAGGGCAGACAAAAGCAAAGCTTTAGTAAGTGCTACCCTTTGACAAATGATAACAATGAAATGTCTCTGGCAAACAGGAACAAGTACAAAGTAAGAAGAAAAAAAAGAAAAAAAAGTAGTTTAGTTAATCTTCTCAGCATTAAATAAAACCCAAACGAACATACATCTATAATATAAGAGGCAAAAAATATAATAAAATCGAGGAGAAAAACAAGTCATAAGGAAATGAATGAATAAACTAACTTAGGAGAAACATATACGTGCACCCAACAGTAAACTTTACACAATATAGAAGCTGCTCATTAAAAGGTACATAAATGCCTGAAGCAATCCAAGACAATGGGGGAAAAGTGCAAGTAAAAAAGGGAGAAAAAAAAAGTAAAACACATTCACACACATACACACACAAACACACACACACAAAACACACACACATAACCACATACACACATACATACAGACAGACACACACATACATACACATAGACACGCACACAAACATACAATTAAAAATAGTTTCTGAATCACTTTAGAATCGGGGAAAGTAAAGAAGCGAGATAGAGCATATGCACCGCCCTCAATAAGCTGGGCTAGATTAGAGAAAAGGGAGGTCCCAAATGGCCTGTCTTAATTGGAAGGTTCGCTGAGGTTCACGAACCTTTTTTAATCTAGGTTCTCGGAACCCGACCCTAGGTTCCTGAATCTTTGGGGGGGGGGGGGGGGGGGGGGGGGAAGGGGAAACAAACTCGATGAACCTTTCAATTAAGACAGGTCAAAACGCTTCCCTCCCCAACCACCGAAAGGTTAATGAGACACCTGCACCTTTGACCTTATACCATGGCACTTTAACCTAATTTACGCAACAACAACAAAAGTTTTTTTTTAATATTAAACATTTCATTATCCGTCCTCATACCAAACCTACGCGGTAAGGAACAGGTGGCATAGGCCTACTGTTATCAGTGCCAGACCTTTGCTTGGCCCTCGTCGCATCTCCAGCATGGTGCCTCTGTGCTTGGCAGTTATTTTGAGCCTGTCCACTCAGGGTAAGCTCACTGTTACAATTCCTAATTTTACAAAATAATCTTCTTCATTAAAACGTTTGAGTTAGTAAAATTATCTTCTTTATTAAGATTATCAAAATTATCTTCTTTATTAAGATTATCAAATCCATCCCGGGTTGCTTCCCTTCCTCATTTGCATAAACGCTTAATATTGCCAAGGCACAAGCCAAGAAAGTTTGTATACTGTCCAAATCGTGTTAAAAAAAAAAGAAGTATTTATAGTTTAAACTATATATAGTCGCACACGACAGCAATGAAATTAAAGAGTTCTGAATTGACGAGCGGACCTTACAGCTAAATGAACATTTTCAGCTATGGCTCAATGTAGCAATGGAAAATACTGACAGTGGAAAAGGATCGAGCTAGATCTTTCCTCTCACTTCCTTTAACTCATTTTGCTGTATCACATCCCTGCAAGGTTATTTACTGGATGCTGTTATCACTGCAGTCATGTATTTTATGACCAAAATACTTGCAGTCCTGTGTACAAAACCGCTTTATTTCCCTATTCACAGATTTGAAGGGTCAAAGCAAATTCCTCTAGTTTACATTTACTATGATGTTGCTGTGTGGCATTAGGCTACACTTAGTTTCAGTTCGTACACGATAAAATCAGTGTAGTTTTGTAAAACTGTACGTTTCATGATTTATAAAGCTCCTTCAGCATTGTGCGCTTATCAGTTCCTGTTCACAATTGCATATGGCCCACCTACATTTTCAAAAGAGCATGTGCATCATTTGGATTTGCAATAACCTTTTTGCGTTAATCTCTGTATATTATAATGTTTAGCCTACAGACTTTCAATATATACATCTTTAAAAAGAAAGAATAAATAAAAGAACAATGTAACTAGTCTTGCGATTTTTTTAATCTTCGAAATGAGAGCGTCCAATAAGGGGCGAATTTGGGTCAAAACTAGACCTAAGGGTTTCATAGTAACATTCAGAGGCTAAATGGAAGATGAAAGATAAAGCACAATTCATTTATTTTGTTTAGTCTTTGCTATATAGCGCTCTTCCTGATCCATTTTTGCTTAAGGCGCTACAGGATCTAACTCAGGAAATCCCCTATCCTTATGGTTGTTACGATTGAGACGCGCACGATAGATCCGATCATTTTATTTTGCAAGGAATCCAATAATAGTTGATTTGATTTTGCGTTGTTGCTAGAAGAAGCTTTGTATAATGCTGATAATTTTCGTCGGTCGATATTGTTGAGAATTTTCTAGAATTGCGTGTTTATTTTCAACCGAAGCTTCCAGATAGATCTGATACACAGGCGCTTGTATCTGGACACGCGAGCGCCTATGCTTGTGACGCGTCCCAAAGAGAGACGCGTCACAGGCATAGGCGCTCGCGTGTCCAAATACAAGCGCCTGTGATCTGATAATAGCTAAGCGATTCTCCTAAAATAATGACGTAAGACAGTGCATAGGTCCGGTGACGAGTTTTATTTTGATTTGATGTTATTGCATCACGCTGGAATGTTCGAACTTTTTCTCCATTGCAGAAAGGCTATATAAATAATGCACTGTCTGCTTGTAGAAGTGATTTATGATGATTTTTTTAATGATGGCTGTTGTAGTAATTTTTGGACAGCGATTCTTGTATGCAGTTGTTGATGTTTGCTGAATAAAGTTGGAAAACTTTATACGACGACTCCTGCCTTGTTGCTGAGTGAACAGGCTGCGTGGATAAACGAATTCGAGTTACACATATAAAGATTCAATCATCGGGGCTGAATCGGCTATTGATAAATAACCGTGTAACAATGGCGTTATCCAGGAACGGTGGTCTAATGGTAGTGCTTTGGCTTGCGGATCTCAAGGTCCCGGGTTCGAGCCCTGTCCGGGCCATTGTGTTGTGTCCCTGGGAAAGACACTTTACTCCCGTTTCCTACGCCTTCGGATGAGAGTATAAACCGAGGTCTAGTCTGTGTGTCGCATACATTCCATCATAAAGGACTTTAAAGATCCTGACGCTCATGTCCTAGACGGGTCAGTGCCGGTAACAAGAACACACCCAGCATGCAGCATGCACTTGGTCCTTCTCCCCATCCCTGGCTGGCCAGGATAGTGCTCAGTTGTTCGGGCGTCAGACCATGCGCCAAAGGCTGCGGGTGGGCGTCTCGGGCGGTTTGAGTTAGATCCTGTATCGGCCAGCGCCTAGAGTCTGGTCAAGTACGGCGAGATAAGTGCGCTATAAAAGTCCTCAATAATAATAAAATAAAAAATATCCCATCCTCGTCTGCCATCTCACCAATGGTGGGTGTAAATATTAAACTTCAATAAAGATGGCAAATTTTCACTGTCGATCTTAGCAGTATGATTGATTGCTCTGGCGGTTCAGTGCTAATTTAAGTCCCTATCCCCTTCTACCCTGCCTATATAGTATCCATTATTATTATTATTATTATTATTATTATTATTATTATTATTATTATTATTATTATTATTCATTTCAACATTACTACACTGCCTGCATATCTGTTCTGCAGCGCTGGCTCTTGGGGAGCTGACGGCCGACCCTTTGATTGTACTGGAGGGGCTGACCACCAACCTGCATATCCGCTGTAGCTTGGAGAACGCTCCCAAGAACTCCTTGTCCTCGGTACTCCTTATTCAGCTGGAGAAAATGGAAAATGGCCATCAGGTCCCCATCGCCACTCTTCATGATGGCGACACCCCTCGGGTGAGGGATCGTGCTAGTTTCATCATCATCATCATCATCAATCATCATCATCATCATCATCATCATCATCATCATCATCATCATCATCATCATCATCATCATCATCATCGTCGTCGTCGTCATCATCATCATCATCATCTTCTTCTTTTTCTTCTTCTTCTTCTTCTTCTTCTTCTTCTTCTTCTTCTTCTTCTTCTTCTTCTTCTTCTTCTTCTTCATCATCATCTTCTTCTTCTTCTTCGTCTTCAGCTTCTTCTTCTTATGATGGTTGATGGTGATTGGGAGACGATAAAGAAAGAGGAAGGCGATACTGATGGTGGTGATGGCGATGGTGGTAATAGTGTCGACGGCAATGTCGATGACAATGATGATGATGATGACTACGACCATAACAATAACAACGGTGACAGTTATGGCGATGACAATGGCAACGGTACGACGATGATGACGACCACGATGAAGACGAATTAAAACCATGAAAACGAAGACAATGTTGACAATGATGATTTCTGTCCCACAGCTGGACTCAGCCGCTATGGCAGGAAGGGTCACTGTTGCTGGAAACATCAACCATCAGAATTACTCCTCCTCCTTCCTGTCAATCAACGTGCCAACGCCCACTAAAGCTGATACGGGCACTTACGTGTGCGTCATGATGACCTTTGACTCGGACGGACTGTTGAACCCCTTGACCGACAGTCTGGGTATCAACAGCACAGGCGAGTGTTTCATTGATTTATTTTGGTTGGTAGTTTGGTTGGTTGCTTACAATGTGAAAGTTGGACAATAAAGATGTATTGTATTGTATTGTATTCAGATTCAGATTCAGATTTTGTTTTCATTGATAAAATGATATTAATAATGAATTTGCACTACTGCTCATTTGTGGGAGCTGGTGAAGTAGATGTCAACACAACAAACCAACTCTCCCACAAAATATGGACAAGAAACAACAACTTTAGCCTGCTGATAAATGTTTATCTCTCCACCAAAAGTTTTACAACGAACAGTACCTGGTACATACTGCTCATCAGAAACCAAACGTTTTCGAACACCACAAATGGTAGCACCTGTGTCTCGCAGAACTGAGCAAGCAGTAGAGTTTACAGAACCTACTTCTAAATGCAAGTGACCAGGTGTCTGATCAAAAACAGAACAAACAACTTCAGAGTCTACAGGGACAACTGCACAACCTGAGCCTGATTTATTTGTCTTATCATCTGAAGCTGTGGCTTTCTTTACAACAAAGGGACAACCTTTTCTAGTATGACCACCAATGTTGCAAACAGGGCAAGGATTTTGACTATTTCGAAGGGGACATTGTCTAGGACCATGACCTTTACCATCACAAAGAGGGCAATTATCAAAATTGGTGTAAAATGAACCACCTCCACGTCCACGTCTATAAGATCCCCGAGTTTGATCAAAACGACCTTCGACCTTTTGGTTCGAATCTGTGTATGTTGGGTCTTTCTTTTGAAAACCACCACGATTCCTCCAATAGCCACGACCTCGATAGTTTGAGTAACCACCGCGAGAATCTGCAGAGCCAGCAGCAGCTTGCGATTCCTCAGCTACATCAACTGATCCTACTGAACCGAAAATTGTAGCAGCCGATTTGCGTGCTAAGTTCTTTCCGGGACGAGCAAGACGATAACTTTCAGCGGTTTTAACCATATCATCCAATGTGACAAGTCCACGCTCGCGAATGAAAGTAGCAAGATCTTGTGACACACATTCTAGAAACTGCTCACCTAAAACAAGATTCATTATTCCTTGCATGTTTCTAGGAACACCGGACAAAGCTATCCACCTATCAAACAATCTGTTCAATTCAATACCAAATGTTTGGAAAGGTTCGTTTGAGTCTGGTCGGACTTCACGGAATTTCTTGCGAAAACCTTCAGCAGTACACTGGAACTTCTTAAGCAAATTGTCTTTCAATGTTGGATAATCAACCTGACCATTTGCAGCAAGACTGTGGTATAAGTTCAGTGCATTACCTTCTAACAAAGCTGAAAGAAATGTAACCCATTTGCTTTTATCCCAGCCAAGGGCTGTAGCATGAGTCTCAAAACGAAAAAGGTATGAATCTATGTCATCTTGTCTTTCTTTGAAAAGAGGCAACTTGGGATAAACAGGCCTAGCACCAAAAGAATTACTATCTCTACCTCTGTTTCCATTACCAACATCTTGTTCATCAAGTCTATGTTCAGAACGGAACTCAAATTCCTTTTGTTTAGTTTTCTCTCTCTCTTTTTCTAACTCAACATCTGCTTGTTTATTCGCTTGTTCAACTTCTGCCTGTTTTTTAGCTAATTGAACTTTTTCTTTTTCTAACTCAACATCTGCTTGTTTTTTAGCTAATTCAATCTCCGCTTCTATTTTTTTTCATCTCTCAATCTTTGTCTCTCAAGACGATCAAAACAATCCTGTACATATTTCCCACGTTCTTTATCAGGAATACCCAAAGTTGTAGCTTGAGCAATAAAAGATTGGAACAACTGATCATAATCATCAGACATGGCTAAGTACAATGTAGATCAACAATCAACAAAAAAATTTACTATAAAAGTATCAAAGTGTTCAACCAGTAAATCAATAAAATATCAAAGTGTCCCAATAGTAATGGCAAAATGCAATCAATCAAAACAACTATAAATTGTTCTATGAATCTTACGAAAACAATGAAGTTTCTTCACAAGCAGATTTACAGTACAACGCACAGTTCAAGTTATCATAAAAACAGTCAAGTCTTAAATGTATACAAAGCAAATTATATATTATATTATCCCAATATGTTTTACAAGTTCTGAAGCAATGACAAAAATTTTTAAATATCAAATGGAATACACCAAGTCAATATATTCACAACATATGTTGAAGAACTTCAACTGAAGTTGATAATAAACACAATGAATATACAGTGAAAGATTAAATTATGAAGTTAAGTTTTTATCCAAATATTTGTTCAAACAGTCTGTTAGTTTTAAAGTATGATAATATTATTATGCATAATCACAGTAATGAATCTATTCACAAGTATTTAAAGTTTGTATTAATGTCAATCGGAACTTAAAAAAAATTTAAATAAATTTCTAAGTTAAATAAAATATACCAAGCGCTCAAACATCCACAATCAAATTCGTTACCTCCCTTTACCCAAGAGAATAATTTATATAAACAGTGTAAAAAACTATCCTAATGAAAAATATATACAATGCCCACAAAGGAAATATTATTTAAACAAAGTTATTAAATAAAGAATTATGAAATGAGAAAAAAACCAATTAATTCTCAACACAATAAGCACTAGAACTAAATAATACTATAATACCAAGTTGACGGCCAAAGAAAAATAAAGTCAACCCAATAACAAAGTCTTATGAAGGTTAATTTTATAAATAATAAAAATTAAATACTGTCACACTAACTACTATATTATTCTATATCCAATTAAATTCAAAGTCAACCAGAATTACTAAACCAAAACAAAAGCACAAACAAACTATCAGCACTAACAATCCAACATGAACCAAAGGAAACAATGTATCAACAACTAAACTAAATCAAGGGAAACAATTTAACAACAACCAAGCCAAATCAAGGGAAACAATTTAACAAGGATAACCCAGTATAACTACATACATAAATACAGAATATTATAATATCAAACTCAATTCAAATCAACAACACAATGAATAAATAAAATAAATTAAATTAAATGGGGCTGAAATCCTAACACTATAACCTACTTAAAATAAGGGCAAAGAGAACATACACCCAAACACACGCATGAAAGGACAGAACCCTACACAGCAAAGAACTAACCAAAAACAAACAATCCCACTAACAGAAGAACAGAGCTGAAAATAAGAAAATAGCAACCCGCAGGCAGAAAAAGAATTAAACCCTTAGTGCCCAGAAACTGTACACAGGCACAGCCGTTACGCCGGAGACGGCATTGTCACACAAAACAAAACATCACAGTCATACACAATATAATGAATAATTCCAAGGGAGATAAGCCCACTAGTCTAACTGTATATAAATATAATAACTAGTGGTGCCCTCAATAAATATAAATATGTATGACTTAATGCTAACTAACACAGAGAGAGTCTAGGGTCACCAAATGTAACGTATGGTTTTTGTGTATTATAATCTAAATAAATATACTTATAACTACTTATGGTGTAATGAATGAGTGTGTGAGTGTGGCTGTCTGACGCTCAGTATAAAGGAGTGTGCTCTATCTCTGTTTACTATACTCATACACTGCCACACACGTGCTTACAGACAAAGACAAAGAATACTCAGTTATTTCTCTTTGCCCTCTGTTATGCTATTACTCATTCAATTATTCACATATACATTAAACCATTCACATATACAATAAATTCACCGATACATCAAATCATACAATTTCTTCCAGTTCCAGCATATAAATGAATCACACAGATGATAAATGAGTGCACACAGTTAATGTAATACTTTCACCCAGTCCAGTTGATGAGTGCACACCGTTTACTCAGTACGTTCACGCAATTCTTTCTTTTATAAGTGTACACAGTTTCTCTCAGAATTCAGCACTAGTAGGAGTCGTTGTCCCTTTCTAAGGACGTCACTCGACTCTTCTCTTTTCCATTAGCATCGAAGCACAGACTTCATTTCGATGATTTAGATATTCTAAATTTCACAGTTCTTATTTAGGCCTACTGACCGTATTTCGCGGATCAAACACTCCCGGCGCGGTATTCACAGCCGACGCTGGGGTCACAGCCACACACTGAAGACGCTGCAGTTGTCTTCATGGCGTAGATCCGGAAATTTACTACTGCACCGTTGTTGCACGTCTGCCCCAGTGATGATGCAGAAGGAGAGCTACGGCGTTGATGGCGTCCACATCCAGTTATGTAGATGTTGTCGCGTGGACCCGACCCATCCGCCGCACATCAGGGGTTCTTTGCTCCGTAACCGCCCCGCTGTATACAACATGTACACAATCGTACATTTTTGCTCTTATCCTTAAAGAGACTGTATGTCTTTATAGCTCACATCGAGTAAGGATCATTTCCCTTTGTAGAATGTCTCTACACGCCACCACAATCACTACAATCACTACTGTCACCATTCCTGTGACAATACCTAGTATAGCCACTTTACACACATTGCATAGGCTACACACAATGGACTATGAGCCAAATATTACAAACACAGCTCACCTTCATTTTATAACATATTTATACCCATTCATTCCTCAATAGATATACACATTACACCACTGAAATACGTTCCTATTTCAGCCCCATATCTTCACATATGAATGAATATAAAAATGGCATCATAATTACAAACTGAGTCACACATACATGTATACACATGATCAAATAAATATTGACACGAGTTATCGAACTTTGTTTTCAAACATGGGTTCTCCTGTACCCTAAACGTACTAATTCATAAAAAGCAACACTCTTCCTTTTTCGTAAGGATAGCTTAGCAGTTCATTATAAATACCACTAATAATAATAATAATAACAAATACCTGTATTCTTATACAGCTAAAGTCCTAAAGAATCAAGTCTTTCCAAAGCACCCACGAAAACGTCCTCTCGCTTAGGCTGATGTATAGTCTCTGATCTAACAACAGCTCAGAAACTAAATTATAATTTCTACCGGAACACACAGTGACGTCATAACGTCTTTCTATATAACTGCGTACAAAACGCGTTCGTTACACTACCCCCCTCCCAAAGAAAAAAAGAACCGACCGAGGTTATTTTTTACAAGTTCTGAGGATAATGTCAAAACACAGCAACGACCACGAAACCTTGATCTATGGAACCGATTGATCACGATCAGCGCGTGACAAGAGATCCGCAAACACATTCTGTGTACCTGGAAGTGGTTCAAGAGTGAATCTGAACTCTTGTAAGGACAAAGACCAACGCATGATGCGGGAATTCTTAAAGCGACTTGTATGCAAGTACGTCAGCGGTCTGTGATCAGTCTGAAGGACAAAGTCAACCCCCCAGAGAAATTTGGAAAATTTCGAAATAGCCCAAACAATAGCCAAACATTCCCTTTCTATCGTGCTATATCGGGTTTCTCTGTCGAGCAACTTTCTGCTCGCAAATGATACGGGGTGAAGAGTTTCCTCCAACTCCTGAAGCAGCACAGCACCCAAGCCAGTAGAACTAGCATCCGTGCGCAAAATGAAAGGTTGGTCCAGCCTAGGTAACTGAAGAACAGGCGCAGAAGAAAAAATGTGTCTGATCTTAACCAACGCTTCCTCACAAGCAGGAGTCCACGCAATTGTGCGCGCTTTCGTCTCCTTTGTGAGATCTGTAATGGGAGCAGTGATGGTTGCGAAAGCAGGGACATATCGTGTATAAAAACTTAACAGCCCTAACAGGGAACGGACCTGCTTCCTGGTGGTTGGAGTCGGGATAGCCAAAATCTTTTCTATCTTTTTCTTTTCTGGACGCAGCATCCCCTCTCCCACCACATGTCCAAGAAACTCAAGACTCTTGTAGCCAGACGCGATCTTAGCTGGTCTTGCAGTCAAATTGTAGTGAAGCAGCTTGTTTAAAACTTCTCTAACATGCACCAAATGATCTTGGAAAGTAGCACTATGAACCAAAACATCGTCAAAGAAGTTCATGGAATTGGCCTCATCGAGTTCGAGCATCCTCATCATCCGGGCAAACACTGCTGGAGCAGAAACCAAACCAAAAGGCATCCTGATCCATTGGTAGAGACCAATGTGCGTTGCGAACGCCGTCTTGTGACGATCCACCGGGCTGACAACAATCTGCCAGTAGCCCTTAGAAAGATCAATACGTGTGAAAAACGTACTGTTCGCAAGCCTTGTGAACAACTCGTCCACATCTGGAATGGGCTCAGCATCAAAAACTGTAATCTTGTTGAGGGCTCTGTAGTCAATGCAAAACCTACAAGCACCATCTTTTTTCTGAACCAGGACAACAGGTGATGAATATGCAGACTTTGACTTCTCAATCACACCCAGATCAAGCATGGCTTGAATCTCTCTTACAACTACCTGCTTAGAAGAGAAAGGTAAATCATAAGCCCGTCGACGAACTGGAACATCAGTCGTAAGTTTGACGTCAAGGAATAGATTTCCATTGAATGCACCGGGTCTCGATGTCAATACCGTAGGAAAATCTGCAAACACTGAATACAGGGACTGACCATCAGAATCAGAGAGATCATTGTTGAAATCGATCTTTGAAATGTCCTCGTCATTGACAGACGACAACATGAGAGGAATAGTGGGAAGACCACCAACATCATCATCATCTTGGACAACACCAATAGCCACTGATGGGACAGTATGCCAATCTGGAACGTCAGCATGAGGAACATCACTCTGAGGTCCAACATCCTCGACATCTGGAAGCAAAAAAGTAGAAATGGAAGACCAGTCAACTAAAACACCTGTTGACAACCGTGTAGAATCCTCAACAATACCAACAGCAGCATCAACACGACGAAGATATCGTTTGAGCATGTTTGCATGGAAAATCTTCGACTTTCCCTTCACAAGAATCCTATAATCTGGATGACGACATTCCTGTACAAAATAAGGACCTGACCATGTCATAAGAAGTTTGTTAGAGTCAGTAGGGAGAAGAACGAGTACCTCATCATGGACAGAAAAAGTTCGTGCCTTTGCACGACGATCAAAGTACCTTTTGTTCTTGACAGACGAATCTGCAGAATTTTGGGAAGCAATTTCACAAACTTCAGAAATAATATTCTTCAGGTCAAAGAGGTAATTGTACAATGGCTTCGCTGATGTATCACTAGAGTTGTGATCTTCGGTCCAGAAATCAGCAATGAGAGAAATGGGACCTCTCGGTTTGCGACCGAACATCAGTTCGAAAGGACTGAAACCTGTACTTTCTGACGGCAATTCTCTACATGCGAAGAGCAATGCAGGAAGATAGCGATGCCAAGCTTTCGGTTGAGAATGAACAACCTTTCGAAGCATAGATTTCAAAGTGCCATGAAACCGTTCAACAGTACCATTTGCTTGAGGGTGGTAGGGTGAAGTACGTATGGCTTGAGTACCACACAAAGCATGAAACTGTTTCATCAAATCTGAGTTGAACTGAGAACCTTGATCTGAAAGAATTTCCTTGGGAAAACCTAACCTTGAAAAAATACTCATCAAAGCTTCAGCAACTGCAACAGAAGAAATGTCTTTCATAGGAACAGCTTCAGGAAACCTAGTAGCCAAATCAATCAAAGTCAGAATATATCTGTGACCTTCAACAGATGGAGGAGACAAAGGCCCTACTAGATCAATAGCGACCCTCTCGAATGGAGTCGAGATAAGAGGCATAGTCGCCAAAGGAACAGGGGGAACTTTTCCTTTTGAAATTGTCTTCTGGCAAATGTCACAAGTGTGAACATAAGCACTCACATCAGCAGAAACACCAGGCCAAAAGAATTGGGACAGAATCCTAGTCAAAGTTCTACGAACTCCACAATGACCTGCCAAAAGTTGATCATGCGCAGCAATCATGACTGAAGTACGAAGTTTTTCAGGAACAACAACCTGATGCAAAATATCCTTGGATTTCTGATACCTCCTGTACAAAATATCATCTTTAAAATAGAAAGTATAAGTAGCAGAACCAACAACCTTTTCTTCACCTGAAACAGCTAACTTAAAACAACCTTGCAAAGTAGCATCATCTTTCTGCAATTGAATGAGTTCAGCACGAGTGACCTTCAAGTCATCGCACACAGTGACAAGAGGTTTGTGCGGGAGATCCTGCTTCCTAGCCTGAGAACGAGTAGTGACAGCAGCAACAGGAATATCATCAGCAGCAGCAGCAACTTGGGTATCTTGGGTCTGCTGGACAATCAAACCTGGAATATTTCCTACAATCAAGTCAGCAACTGGATCCTCAAGAACACAACAAACCAACTCTCCCACAAAATATGGACAAGAAACAACAACTTTAGCCTGCTGATAAATGTTTATCTCTCCACCAAAAGTTTTACAACGAACAGTACCTGGTACATACTGCTCATCAGAAACCAAACGTTTTCGAACACCACAAATGGTAGCACCTGTGTCTCGCAGAACTGAGCAAGCAGTAGAGTTTACAGAACCTACTTCTAAATGCAAGTGACCAGGTGTCTGATCAAAAACAGAACAAACAACTTCAGAGTCTACAGGGACAACTGCACAACCTGAGCCTGATTTATTTGTCTTATCATCTGAAGCTGTGGCTTTCTTTACAACAAAGGGACAACCTTTTCTAGTATGACCACCAATGTTGCAAACAGGGCAAGGATTTTGACTATTTCGAAGGGGACATTGTCTAGGACCATGACCTTTACCATCACAAAGAGGGCAATTATCAAAATTGGTGTAAAATGAACCACCTCCACGTCCACGTCTATAAGATCCCCGAGTTTGATCAAAACGACCTTCGACCTTTTGGTTCGAATCTGTGTATGTTGGGTCTTTCTTTTGAAAACCACCACGATTCCTCCAATAGCCACGACCTCGATAGTTTGAGTAACCACCGCGAGAATCTGCAGAGCCAGCAGCAGCTTGCGATTCCTCAGCTACATCAACTGATCCTACTGAACCGAAAATTGTAGCAGCCGATTTGCGTGCTAAGTTCTTTCCGGGACGAGCAAGACGATAACTTTCAGCGGTTTTAACCATATCATCCAATGTGACAAGTCCACGCTCGCGAATGAAAGTAGCAAGATCTTGTGACACACATTCTAGAAACTGCTCACCTAAAACAAGATTCATTATTCCTTGCATGTTTCTAGGAACACCGGACAAAGCTATCCACCTATCAAACAATCTGTTCAATTCAATACCAAATGTTTGGAAAGGTTCGTTTGAGTCTGGTCGGACTTCACGGAATTTCTTGCGAAAACCTTCAGCAGTACACTGGAACTTCTTAAGCAAATTGTCTTTCAATGTTGGATAATCAACCTGACCATTTGCAGCAAGACTGTGGTATAAGTTCAGTGCATTACCTTCTAACAAAGCTGAAAGAAATGTAACCCATTTGCTTTTATCCCAGCCAAGGGCTGTAGCATGAGTCTCAAAACGAAAAAGGTATGAATCTATGTCATCTTGTCTTTCTTTGAAAAGAGGCAACTTGGGATAAACAGGCCTAGCACCAAAAGAATTACTATCTCTACCTCTGTTTCCATTACCAACATCTTGTTCATCAAGTCTATGTTCAGAACGGAACTCAAATTCCTTTTGTTTAGTTTTCTCTCTCTCTTTTTCTAACTCAACATCTGCTTGTTTATTCGCTTGTTCAACTTCTGCCTGTTTTTTAGCTAATTGAACTTTTTCTTTTTCTAACTCAACATCTGCTTGTTTTTTAGCTAATTCAATCTCCGCTTCTATTTTTTTTCATCTCTCAATCTTTGTCTCTCAAGACGATCAAAACAATCCTGTACATATTTCCCACGTTCTTTATCAGGAATACCCAAAGTTGTAGCTTGAGCAATAAAAGATTGGAACAACTGATCATAATCATCAGACATGGCTAAGTACAATGTAGATCAACAATCAACAAAAAAATTTACTATAAAAGTATCAAAGTGTTCAACCAGTAAATCAATAAAATATCAAAGTGTCCCAATAGTAATGGCAAAATGCAATCAATCAAAACAACTATAAATTGTTCTATGAATCTTACGAAAACAATGAAGTTTCTTCACAAGCAGATTTACAGTACAACGCACAGTTCAAGTTATCATAAAAACAGTCAAGTCTTAAATGTATACAAAGCAAATTATATATTATATTATCCCAATATGTTTTACAAGTTCTGAAGCAATGACAAAAATTTTTAAATATCAAATGGAATACACCAAGTCAATATATTCACAACATATGTTGAAGAACTTCAACTGAAGTTGATAATAAACACAATGAATATACAGTGAAAGATTAAATTATGAAGTTAAGTTTTTATCCAAATATTTGTTCAAACAGTCTGTTAGTTTTAAAGTATGATAATATTATTATGCATAATCACAGTAATGAATCTATTCACAAGTATTTAAAGTTTGTATTAATGTCAATCGGAATTTAAAAAAAAAATTTAAATAAATTTCTAAGTTAAATAAAATATACCAAGCGCTCAAACATCCACAATCAAATTCGTTACCTCCCTTTACCCAAGAGAATAATTTATATAAACAGTGTAAAAAACTATCCTAATGAAAAATATATACAATGCCCACAAAGGAAATATTATTTAAACAAAGTTATTAAATAAAGAATTATGAAATGAGAAAAAAAACAATTAATTCTCAACACAATAAGCACTAGAACTAAATAATACTATAATACCAAGTTGACGGCCAAAGAAAAATAAAGTCAACCCAATAACAAAGTCTTATGAAGGTTAATTTTATAAATAATAAAAATTAAATACTGTCACACTAACTACTATATTATTCTATATCCAATTAAATTCAAAGTCAACCAGAATTACTAAACCAAAACAAAAGCACAAACAAACTATCAGCACTAACAATCCAACATGAACCAAAGGAAACAATGTATCAACAACTAAACTAAATCAAGGGAAACAATTTAACAACAACCAAGCCAAATCAAGGGAAACAATTTAACAAGGATAACCCAGTATAACTACATACATAAATACAGAATATTATAATATCAAACTCAATTCAAATCAACAACACAATGAATAAATAAAATAAATTAAATTAAATGGGGCTGAAATCCTAACACTATAACCTACTTAAAATAAGGGCAAAGAGAACATACACCCAAACACACGCATGAAAGGACAGAACCCTACACAGCAAAGAACTAACCAAAAACAAACAATCCCACTAACAGAAGAACAGAGCTGAAAATAAGAAAATAGCAACCCGCAGGCAGAAAAAGAATTAAACCCTTAGTGCCCAGAAACTGTACACAGGCACAGCCGTTACGCCGGAGACGGCATTGTCACACAAAACAAAACATCACAGTCATACACAATATAATGAATAATTCCAAGGGAGATAAGCCCACTAGTCTAACTGTATATAAATATAATAACTAGTGGTGCCCTCAATAAATATAAATATGTATGACTTAATGCTAACTAACACAGAGAGAGTCTAGGGTCACCAAATGTAACGTATGGTTTTTGTGTATTATAATCTAAATAAATATACTTATAACTACTTATGGTGTAATGAATGAGTGTGTGAGTGTGGCTGTCTGACGCTCAGTATAAAGGAGTGTGCTCTATCTCTGTTTACTATACTCATACACTGCCACACACGTGCTTACAGACAAAGACAAAGAATACTCAGTTATTTCTCTTTGCCCTCTGTTATGCTATTACTCATTCAATTATTCACATATACATTAAACCATTCACATATACAATAAATTCACCGATACATCAAATCATACAATTTCTTCCAGTTCCAGCATATAAATGAATCACACAGATGATAAATGAGTGCACACAGTTAATGTAATACTTTCACCCAGTCCAGTTGATGAGTGCACACCGTTTACTCAGTACGTTCACGCAATTCTTTCTTTTATAAGTGTACACAGTTTCTCTCAGAATTCAGCACTAGTAGGAGTCGTTGTCCCTTTCTAAGGACGTCACTCGACTCTTCTCTTTTCCATTAGCATCGAAGCACAGACTTC
Source organism: Oncomelania hupensis (assembly GCA_036898135.1). Classification (NCBI taxonomy): domain Eukaryota; kingdom Metazoa; phylum Mollusca; class Gastropoda; order Littorinimorpha; family Pomatiopsidae; genus Oncomelania; species Oncomelania hupensis. The sequence goes on along the minus strand of CM072526.1, from coordinate 18,479,547 downwards.
ATTTCGATGATTTAGATATTCTAAATTTCACAGTTCTTATTTAGGCCTACTGACCGTATTTCGCGGATCAAACACTCCCGGCGCGGTATTCACAGCCGACGCTGGGGTCACAGCCACACACTGAAGACGCTGCAGTTGTCTTCATGGCGTAGATCCGGAAATTTACTACTGCACCGTTGTTGCACGTCTGCCCCAGTGATGATGCAGAAGGAGAGCTACGGCGTTGATGGCGTCCACATCCAGTTATGTAGATGTTGTCGCGTGGACCCGACCCATCCGCCGCACATCAGTGGTTCTTTGCTCCGTAACCGCCCCGCTGTATACAACATGTACACAATCGTAAATTTTTGCTCTTATCCTTAAAGAGACTGTATGTCTTTATAGCTCACATCGAGTAAGGATCATTTCCCTTTGTAGAATGTCTCTACACGCCACCACAATCACTACAATCACTACTGTCACCATTCCTGTGACAATACCTAGTATAGCCACTTTACACACATTGCATAGGCTACACACAATGGACTATGAGCCAAATATTACAAACACAGCTCACCTTCATTTTATAACATATTTATACCCATTCATTCCTCAATAGATATACACATTACACCACTGAAATACGTTCCTATTTCAGCCCCATATCTTCACATATGAATGAATATAAAAATGGCATCATAATTACAAACTGAGTCACACATACATGTATACACATGATCAAATAAATATTGACACGAGTTATCGAACTTTGTTTTCAAACATGGGTTCTCCTGTACCCTAAACGTACTAATTCATAAAAAGCAACACTCTTCCTTTTTCGTAAGGATAGCTTAGCAGTTCATTATAAATACCACTAATAATAATAACAAATACCTGTATTCTTATACAGCTAAAGTCCTAAAGAATCAAGTCTTTCCAAAGCACCCACGAAAACGTCCTCTCGCTTAGGCTGATGTATAGTCTCTGATCTAACAACAGCTCAGAAACTAAATTATAATTTCTACCGGAACACACAGTGACGTCATAACGTCTTTCTATATAACTGCGTACAAAACGCGTTCGTTACACCGACTGAGCAGTGTTAAACATCCCAAGGTCTCCACGACCCCAAGCAAATCTGGCATATATACCTTACAGAAGAACTAGAAGTCTTGGATATATGCACAGAGTATTGCTCTGACCTTAACAACCACACACAAAACGGAGACCAATCATTTCTAGCATGTCCCCAGGACAGAGAAGAAGAAGAAATACAGAAAAGTGCAGAGAAGACCAAAAATGATGACCAACAACACAAATGGCATCAACTCGGACATCAAAGTCCAAGGTCAATCCCTAAACACAGTGCATAGCTTCAAATATTTAGGAGCCATTGTATCAGACAATTGGTCTCGACAGGAAGTCCTTTCCAGGATCGCACAAACAACTGTTGCCCTGACAAGGTTGAACCCCATTTGGAAAGACAGGACCATCAGTCTACACTCCAAAGTAATGCTACTGTGCTCCCTTATTATCTCCATCTTCCTATACGGTTGCGAAACATGGACCCTAACAGCAGAACTACAACAAAGAATACAAAGCATGGAGATGAGGTGCTACAGAAGACTTCTGGGCATTTCCTATACCCGTCGTATCACCAACGACGAAGTCCGACAGACTATCAAACAAGCCATTGGGCAATCCGATGGCATGCTCACAGTGGTTAAGAAACTGAAACTCAGATGGTATGGCCACGTCACCAGAGCATCAGGCCTTGCAAAGACCATCCTGCAAGGCACGGTGCAAGGAGTAAGAAGAAGATGGAGACAAACAAAGAGGTGGGAGGACAACATTCGAGAATGGACTGGCTTGACATTGAGCGAAGCCATGAAAGTTGCTGAGGACAGAGAAAGATGGAGTACGCTGGTTATACGAATCTGTGGTGCCCCAACGTCTTTCGAATTACGGCATAGCATAGAATAGGATAGCGACATATTCACCAGACTTTCGCTATCCTATCGTTTGCATTTTCCAATATTCTTCTTTTGCGCAACGGATATGCTTAGAGATGGATATTTGCGCTTTAGAAATGGACATCATCAGCATCATCGTCAGCAAAAATATTAATAGCAGTAGTGGTTCTAGGGCACACGTTAGACGTGTTTCTCCAAAGCACTATCGTCGATCGAGTACAACTTTAAAAGGGATAATTATGGTTTGTGGCCTGCTTGCTTGGCTTATTCAACTACACAGAAAGATTGAAACGATTTCACAACATGAATACCCCATGATTTCACTGTTTAGAACAAGGGATAGCTTTTGTTGTGGTGATTTGGTTAGCGGATAGCGGTGTTTTTTTTGGGTAGTTTGAATGGTGTTGCATGGATAGCTGTTTTTGGATGGTTTGGTTGGCATTGCACATGGTTGTGGTTGGTGGATGGATGGCTGTTTTGGGGTGGTTGTGGTTAGTGTTGTATCGTTTTTTTTGGGGGGGATAGTTTGGTGGGTGGATGGCTCAATTTAGGTAGTCTGGTGGGTTTTGGGTGTATGGATGACTGTTTTAGAGTATATTCTCCGACTATTATTTACTTTCGACTCGGGCAACGTCTCGGGGGTTTTCTCCGGGTACTCCGGTTTGCTACCTCAGCAAAATTTCATAAAACAAACTAATATTAGGTAGTTTGGGTTTGGGCGTGCCACAGGCTGCGACTAAGCCTTCCCCAGGGGAGTCGGCCCAGAATTTGCCGATAAAAAGGGACAACAAAGTGTCAAAAGTCAAGTCAGCGTCAACACCTCTTAGTCCACTGTTTAAGACGGGTTGGAATTTGGGGCGGTTTGGTGGGTGGATGACTGGGTTTTGCGGATGGTTTGGTTGGTTTTGTAAGGATGGCTGTTTGGGGATAGTTTGGTAAGCGGATTATTCAATTTTGGGGTGCATTGGTGAGTACTTGGTGTACGGGTGGCATTGGTCAGTTGCTTGTTCGCTGGGGATCTTTTGCGGCAGCACCTTTTGTATACTACCAAGTTGTGATGATGATGATGATGACGACGACGACGATGATGATGATGATGATGATGATGATGATGATGATGATGATGATGATGATGATGATGATGATGATGATGATGATAATAATAATAATAATAATAATATGTTGTGGATGATGATGATGATGGTGATGATGATGATGATGATGATGATGATGATGATGATGATGATGATGATGATGATGATGATGATGATGATGATGACACCCATTGCACCAAGGTACCAGCGCACTCAAGATACACCTCTAATCTTCGCTGCGTAGCGTGAACAGGATATATCGTAATATCTTCAAGATAATATCTTGAGTCCGCTATGAGCGGACGAGGCTACCTGCGAAATCACGGAAAAAGCGCAATTTCACTGTAAATATATACAGAATGTTGCTCTACAACATTCCGCTCTTTCCGTCTCAAAAACCCAATTGCCTTGTTGGATTCTTAAATTGCATGAAACCAAGTGAGGACACTATCCGGCGTCAACAAACGGTTCAAAAACATTCTCAAACGGTTCGTAAAAGACAGTTGACCCCGAAACTAATACAGTTTGACCTAATTCGTCCCCTAGAGGAGACGAAACTTACATTTTTCTATTTTCATGAGTTCACTGCAGTCAAATTGCGCTTTTTCCGTGATTTCGCAAGTAACCTTGTCTGCTCATAGCGGACTCAAGTTACTATCTTGGCGATATTACGATATATCCTGTTCACGCTACTCAGCGGTACTTTCAACTGTATCTTGAAAGCGCTGGTAGCCATGCGCATTACCTCATGATGATGATGATGATGATGATGATGATGATGATGATGATGATGATGATGATAAAAGCAACAACACCAACCATAACTAGACCGCCACCACCACCACAACACAACAACAATTATTTTGAATCATCACCTCTTAATAACCCATTTGTCGATCGATTATTTGACTGACTCCCCGAAGCACTCACTGGCAAAAAACAATGAGATTGGAGCGGATGTGTGTGTGAAGAGGGGAAGGGTGAAGGCTAGGGGTGGGGGGGGGAGGTGAACAGGAGGAGCACGGAGAAGCTGACTGACTGCGTTTCCAATTTACCTGATGACTGTTGAACTGTTGATATTTTGTTGCAGAGGCGTCGTCGGTGCAGGATCTGCACAACGCCTTGGCCCAGGTGATTCAAGACTTGGCTGGCCTCAAGCAAGGTGGCACTACCGTTTCAGGTAACGGGGCGAAGTTTTAAAATAAATAAAAAATAAGTTGTATCCATGTAAAGAAGATTTAATTAATGTTCTTGGTCCAGATGGTCGATACCAAACCACCTCAAAACCCAGCTATTCATACAACATATACTCAACAAATCATCCCAAAACCCAGCCATCCACTTATACACCCAAACCACCATAAACACTTTGGTTGGATTTTTATTTTTAAAGAAAATAGCTGATCGTCGTGGATACACTGGCTTTTTTTCTTTTTTGAAAATCTTTTTGAGCTTTAAGGATCAGCTCAACCGTTGCACAAAATAATGTACTCCAAGAAACTATAGTTCTCCCTCCTTACTACGTGTTTCTTTGCTGTGATAGTAGTAGTATGAATGTGTTGTGTTGATGACAGATAATAATATAACAAAAACTGTGATAATTGCTTGCATGACTGTTTTTATAATTGACTATCTTTAACGGTTTTAGATTATTATGAGCTGACTGTAATTTTTATTCATTTAACACGTATGTCTTTAAGCGTGCTTTGTAAAAATATAATTTCTATCATAATGATCTACGCTTGTGTAAATTCCTTGTTTGATGTCATAAAGATGTTTGGTATTGGATTGGATTGGTTAGTGTTGTTTTGTATTGTATTGTTTTGGATTGTATCATGTTGTATTGTATTGTCTTGTATTGCATTGTTATTGTATTACACAATGGCTGATCAGGAGAGTAGTGTAAATTATGAATGCTCCTATCTGTAACTACATAGTTTTCACGGGCACAGCTACTGCTTATACTTCTGATATTTTATCCATATACACCCCTTCTCGAGCTCTGCGATCATCTGCTGACACACGTCTTCTTAGACAGAACCGCTTCAACAGACAAGCGCATGGTTACCGCTCTCTACCTGTCTTTGGTCCTCAACTCTGGAATTCCTTTCCATACAACATTAGACGTTCTTCCTCCATTTCCTCTTTTAAATCACAGTTAAAAACATACCTTTTTTTGGAATATTTCAATTAATCATTTACAAGAGAGTGTAAGCAGGTGTGCGTACTTGTGTTTTTCATAGTTGTTCAACTGTATTTTGTACATATGTCTATTATGTATCTTTTGTCCAGTTTTGTCTGTCTTGTCTTCCCATTCCCCCAACCCCTTGCGCGCCTTGATCCTTAGGCTAAGGCGCCTTACAAATGACGAACATTATTATCATTATAGTCACAACGTACACCCTTGTGACTGAGAAAGTTAGACATATGTAGGGTATTATTAGGGAAAGTCGGTTTATTCGGTACAGTCAGGTAATTCAGAACACCCTAATTTCTAGCCAAAGGGAACTAATTTCGTTTAGTTGATTCCATGGTTTTATTGCTTAAGAATTGCGATTAATTTTGAGCAAGAGAGACAGATATGACAATATAATTTATTACCAAGCTATTGCGGAATTTTGGTTTGCTGATAAAGTAAAAATCTACCCCAAAATGCCGGTCATTAACGCACAAAGCATACTTTCCCCACCGCTCACACTCGCGTACAAGCAAGCACCGGTACAAATATCAAAATGCTCAACATTATACATGTATAATATACAATATGGTAGTGTTCCTTATTTCACCTCCCACCGTTCCAAGATTCCCTAAAAGGGGTGCAATCCGGAACAATTTCAATGAATTTTAGAACTCATCTGACAAAGTTACAATCAAGACCTGTCCTAAATCTTTATTACAGGATCATAGTTCAATTAGTTCTGAATTCCACCATGCCAAAATCCTGTGTTTTTCTCTCCTGACGTGACGATTTTGCTTAAGTGTTCCGGATTTGCCGACCTTCCCCATTATTATTATTATTATTATTATTATTATTATTATTATTATTATTATTATTATTATTATTATTATTATTATTATTATTATTAATGAAATAAATAATACGATGAAGCCATTGGAAAACTGCAACCACACTACCACCCTTCCAAACTCACCACTCACGGCTTAACTTCCTCCCCCAAAAGAGCGCATTTTTAAAAAATAAAAAAAATAACAGCCACAACCCCCACCACCACCACCACCACCACCTCAACAACAACAACAACAACAACAACAACAACAACAACAACAACAACAGCACGTAGCCTATGGTAAATATTAATTATCGGATTAAACAATCTTTTGCGCCAACACAGTGACTGTAACGTGACTGGAATGGCTTAAAACGTCCTTCTGATCTTGTTTTTGTTTGTTGTTGCCTTTGTTACAGTCATAGTCTCTGCCACTGTCGTTGTTGTTGTCAACATCTTTTCGCTGTTGTTGTTGTTGTTTCGTCGTCGTCGTCGTTGTTATTGTTGTTGTTGTTGTTGTTTGTAACGAAAGGGGTTATATCAAGAAACTGCGTGGATGCGTGCGTGAATATTCTGCGTGTTCTCCCGTCTCACACTCCCTAACTCTCAAGAATTCTTTTGTTGTCACACCCCCTTCTATTACTAGAAAAAATAAACAAGTATCAACAAAGTTCACATAAGTACATACAACTCAATCAATAACATGAAAAAAAACGTATAAGTAGTTTTGTACTCACGTACTTTGTAGAAATAATCCGTGAATCATATCATTCACAAAACACACACATAAGTTCCAGTCAGATAATCCGGGAATTAAATCACCATTCACAAACCCACCAATAAAGACCCGGTCACTGTCGACAGAGAGAGTTACCAAGAGTCTCATGGAGGACAGAACTCGCTGTCTGTCTTTTGTTTTCTTTTAATCCTCCGTCTCTGTCTATATCTATATTCTTTCTTCTGTTCCTCTCGGTTTCCCCTTGTCCTTATCCCTCTCTATCCTAGGCCTTCTCCTCTCTGCACTGTCCTCTTCACCTTCTTCAATAAACCTCCCCGGCCGCCGCTGTTGCTGCTGCTGCTGCTGTGGCCGCTGCCGCTGTTGCTGCTGCTGTTACTGCTGTTGCTAATGTGGCAGTGGTTGCTACTGCTGCTGATGTGGCAGTGGTTGCACTGATGTGGCAGTGGTTGCTACTGCTGCTGATGTAGCAGTGGCTGCTACTGCTGCTGATGTGGCAGTGGTTGCTACTGCTGCTGATGTGGCAGTGGTTGCTACTGCTCGCCTTCCTCCTCGTCTTCTTCCCCGGCTTCTTCTCTGGCTTCTTCTTTGTTCCTCTTCTTCTTGAAGTTTCATCTTCTTCTTCTCCTTCTTCTTCTTGCTCTCCTTCTCGCAGCTTCGTTTTCCTCTCCTTCTCCTGGAAACTTCGTCTTCTTCTCTACTTCTTGACGTTTCGTCTCCTCCTTCTCCTTCTTCTTCTTTCCCTTCTCTTGAAGTTTCTTCTTCTTCTTTCTCTTCTCTTGGGGTTTCCTCTTCTTCTTTCTTTCTCTTCTCTTGAAGTTTCCTCTTCTTCTTTCTTTCTCTTCTTCTTCCTCTTCTCTTTCTCTTCCCTTGAAGTTTCTTCCTCTTCTTCTTCTTCTTCTTCTTCTTCTTCTTCTTCTTCTTCTTTCCCTTCCCTTGAGGCCCCTCGGCCGGAAACTCCTGGAAACACACAAGTTTATCCAAACTAAATCTCTTGATACACTAGACCTTCTCTGTATTACCCCATATACTTTTCTCTCCTCTGTAACGGGACCAGACCAGCAATATAATAATTCAAAGTTCATATGTGTCGAACACAGTTCACACATACGCAAAAATTGTAACTCTAATTATAACAACTTATTATTACATTCTTGACGCTAATTACTTTCATTCACAAAAATAAATATAATGCTGTACATTGCAAGTTGAGGTTTCAACTTCAAATCAAATACTAATCCAGCTTCAGTTCATTAATCAAAAATATACAACGATCCACCATCTCCAGCACCTCCTGTAAAGAAGACGAGAACTGCATATAATGAAATAGAGAAGACGGGGAAAACTGTCTTTCAATTCTCTCTATTTATTCTCAT